>JAEMWC010002257.1:0-45000 GCA_016490735.1 Pachyseris speciosa | reverse complement strand
ATAATAAAGTTGAATATTATAAGTATAACCATTTGGTTGTTTCTCTCTGCTCAACACCTCTGTTTACTTCAATTTCCTTTTATTTGTTTTTTGTTTTGCGTTAAGTTTTTAGGTCTGTTGTGATTCGTACGATTGCTTTGTTTTTGTTTGCTACTTACAAGTAAATTATAACCGCTACGATTCTTATAAGTAGTAGCACCCGAAAAATCTCTGCTACCTAAGTTATGTATTGTGCTGTATATTTAGTCGTTCTATTTTTGTTTGTTTAGTAAACCAAACCGAGGAATCTTCGTCTCCTTCAACAAAGTTGTCATGTGTTACGGTTAAAGATCGGCTGCCTGTGGTAAATTTGTTCATGGTGCGTCAGTGAAACAGTAAAAAGCAACATAACTGTGAGAGTATTGTTTATAAGTGTTCAAAAGTCTCCTGTGGGAAGTTCTTCATCATTCACAAGCATTTAAGTATGGTCACGTGATTGTACTCTGTATGGCCAATCTTTTGTACGTTCATATTCATGTAACCTCAGCGTGAACAGCACGGAAGCGTGGTATTGATGATCTCATACATGTATTGTCTGTAGTGTAGTGGCACTGAGTTGTACAGGAGACTTCCTAAGTCAAGCCCTGGTAGCTTTTATTCTGTTGTTGAATTGTATGAAAAAAGAGTCAATATGGTACATGGCTCGTCCGCTACGATTCTTTTTGTTTACTGTACATAGACTAATTTATTATCAAACCCGTAGAGCGTCAAAAGGATTGCGTAGCCTCGTACCATTTGGCAGGGTGCGTCATTTCAAGTGAGAAGGAAACGAATTGATCGCCATTGCTGACTGGTGATAAAGGCGGGAATTTAACTGCCGATATACGACATGTTAGATATGCACGATGTCGATTGCTTGACGGGACGGTCAAAACAGCAACTGGCGATTTTTGCCAGTGGCCACCACAAGGATGCAATTCGCCTGTTTTAACACACCATGTGATTTGAGTGCAGTCTTGTGAAGTACAAATGTTTCATCAGGTTCACGATTTGAAGCACCCTTTATAGCTTGTTCATTTTATTGTTCTTGTAAATAATGCTTTTATGGTTTTTACGATAAACTGTTTTCTACCATCAGTTATTAGTTTTCTCGGACTCTTTAACGTTTAACTGCAGTGTTAAGGTTTTTCCAAAGATCGGTCTTGCTTAGTTGTTATATTTTGTGTTTTTATCTCAAACCGCACGCAACATCTTCACGTTTATATGCTAAGTCTATAACAGATGACACGCCATAGGCGAAGAATGTTAATCCGTACGTAACCTCAAAATATTTATATTTGACGTTTTTATGGTATATATATATTTTATAGACTAGATGTGTTATTATTCTGTTCATATATCCAAGCCAGCGATTCAATCGCATTGCGCTTTACTCGTGCTTAAGCTAGGAGGCTTGCCTCCTCGCGGAGGCAAGCGCAAGTTACAAGCTATAAGCTGCTAGAGAACATACGGCTGTATTCGGAGGTCACCCAACACATCATACCTTCAGGCATTATTACTCAAGTGTGAGAAGTAAACATTTTTAGCAGCAGAAAACTGTATTTATGAGCCCTTTAAATAGTAACTGATAAGTTGATCAAATACGTATTCCCTTGTGAACTGAAGAATTGATTTAATTAGTGATTACATGTAAGTATTATGATTGCCTGATTTTCAATAAACATTCGTTGAAATAAAATACTAAAGCCTCAGTGCGTCAGTCTCGATGTCTTCAAATAGTCCAGTTTCGAGTTCGCTATGACCGTTGAATAAAAGCGCTGAGAACGCATCCATACAGAGTTAGCTTCGACCTATTCACATTTGAAGATTAAACAATAGAGCTGTAAACAGGTCAGCTCGCTGGCATAGATGGTTGCTAACCCTGTACAACCCCCTCTTCGCAAACGAAGTGACAGCCCAAATTGTAGCTAACTACCGACCTATATCCCTTACATGCCTTTGCTGCAAAGTAATGGAACACATTGTGCTAAGCAATCTGAATAGGCATGTTTCTGACAATAATATTCTGTCTCCCTTGCAACATGGCTTCCGTGTGCAAACCTGTCCTGTGAAACTCAACTAGTTCTGACCTTCCACAATTGGGCAACTATTGTAAATCAACATGGCCAAGTTGACACCCTTCTTTTGGATTTCTCGAAGGCCTTCGACAAAGTTTCCCATGAGAAACTGACACACAAATTAGCCCAGTATGGTATTAGCGGAAAATCGCTGGCTTGGATCGCAGCTTTTCTCCAAAACCGAACCCAATTTACAGTTGTTAATGGTGCCCATTCCACCACTACCTTGGTTACTTCTGGTGTCCCGCAGGGTTCCATCCTGGGGCCAACCCTCTTCTTACTATTCATTAACGATATTTCAAATGTAACAAGTTCACAGCTACGCCTCTTTGCCGATGATACTGTCCTCTACAAAGCTATTAAAAAAAGCTATATTCTAAAGATGATCAACACGTGCTTCAGGAAGACCTATCCAACCTGTCTAAATGGGCTTCAGATTGGCAGATGGTCTTCAATGTAACAAAGTGCCATCTACTCCGTATCACAAATATGCGTAACCCCTCTGACTTCATATATTGTATGAATTCTGAGGTTTTATCTAAAGTCTCCGAGTGTGACTATCTGGGTGTTAGATGCACTGAAGCCCTCCGTTGGGGTTCTCATCGCTCAAAGACAGCTGCTAAGCCAAATAAGTCCCTTGGCCTCATCCGAAGATTACTGAAGCCATGCAGACCAGATGTCAAGGAGAGGGCTTACATGTCCCTAGTTAGACCAATGCTTGAATATGCGTCTTCCTCATAGAACCCACACACTGACTGTGATGTTAACCGTCTTGAACAAGTCCTGAAGAACGCCGCCCGCTTTGTCTGTAACCTTCTGAAGAATGTCGGATTCCGAGAACAAGACAGGCTTGTCGAAACCTCCGACTGAACTGATCGAAGGCGAAGAAAACTACCAAGTTGAAACATTCGAAACCGAAACAAGTGGTGATGGAAATGTTCCAAACATGCCTTTGGCAGTTTTGATCCCGGAAACCACCGAGACATCAGATTTCCCTTATGGTGAACCACCAAGCCGAGAACGAAAATTGACGGAAAAGGGAAGGGCTTATCTGATGGAACAGCTTTGCCAAAAACGTCAAAACGCATACATTGCCCTATTAAAACAAATGAATAAGATACGTCGGTCGTTGGATAGTATTAATTCTCCCGTTGACATAATGGCAATTGAGGCTGATAGAGACGAATTAGATAAGCTAAAAGATGACTTCAATGAAACTCAAAGGGCCTTTCACGACATGTTAGATTCAGCAGAAGACCAAAAGGCGTCATATGAGTGCTTTGACGTCAGGGACAGGGAATGCATGGAATGTAGAATAAGGATTACCGAAAAAATTCTGGCCTTCGAAAGAAAATCACCCGTAGCAAGTTCAGTCATATCCGGATATTCCAAAGGATCTAAGCGCAGCTCTACCTCGAGATCATTAAAGGCTAGTTCGAGTCGATCATTGCGATTAGAAGCCGCGGCAAGGTCTGTTAGATTAAAGGCAGAAATGGAGTTCTTTGAGCGCGATAGTGAAATGAGGCGTTTGAAATTAACGAAGGATATCGCCATCGCCAGCGCCGAGGAAAACGCCATCAACAAGATCCTCAAAGAAGAAGATATTATCAAACACCAAGAAGGAATTAACGAACCGGAAGTGAAGTCTAAATTAGATCCCAGTATCTTCCCTTCTGTTCCTAGTTTTCCTGCGCTTTCTAAAACGCCTGAAGGCCAAACCACCGCGGAAAATACAGGAAAAGTCAGCAAGTCGAAGTGGATAACTGGACCGGATTTCTCCTGGCAGAATGAAGCTGAGTGGAAGATGTTCTCACCAAAGGTTGTCGTCAGTCCTTCAGAAGAAGATCCAGAAGTCAAGAAAACTATTTCCGTGGCGACTGTAACTTCGCTATCGTGGGCCACTCTAGAAGAACGACTGAAGCACTTTTCAGATTGGTGCCAGCAGCGTGCGCGAAAGGCCGTCACTATATGTCGTCGTTACATACAGAAGTTGAAATCAAGAGTGATCAAGAAGAATATCAATCCAGATAAGAAGGTTGAAGTCCAAGCTGTACAGCAAGTCGAGCCTGTCTCAGTGCACGAGCTGATTGAAGCCGAAATTGTCATACTGAAGTCTGTACAACGAGAAACGCTACCAGAAATTTCGCCAATCAGCCCCCTTAGAAAGCTCGACCCCTTCGTAGACTCAGAAGGCATCATCAGGGTAGGAGAACGTCTTAAAGTACACCTAACCCCCAAAATTTTTTTTTCGCTAAAATAAATCTTTGTACTTGTTTGAAACGCATTGCGCCTTTTTAAGCAAATCTTGACTAGTTATTTTGACTTTTCTAGGGTGTTAAAGTTGCAAAATCTGGCCCCACGACCGAGTCAGAAGGGGCTTGGGTCTATTCTCGATTTGACGTCACAAACTGCTTTACATGCATATTTACAAAGACTTAATGCGATGTAAATCAGTTTGAGACGTCAAATCGAGAATAGACCCAAGCCCCTTCTGACTCGGTCGTGGGGCAGACGATGCCCAGATTTTGCAACTTTAACACCCTAGAAAAGTCAAAATAACTAGTGAGATTTTCTAACAGGTGCAAAGATTTATTTTAGCGAAAAAAAATTTTTGGTGTTAGGTGCACTTTGAGTTGTCGAGTCTTCCGGATGGGTCCAAACACCCAGCCTTGCTGCCAAAGACGAGTCATGTGACCGACCTCATCATCAGGCATTACCATCACAAGGTGCAACACCAAGGTAGAGGCATCACAGCAAATGAGATACGAGCAAGTGGATATTGGATCGTAGGGGCTTCAACAGCAGTAGCAAGCGCAATATCCAAGTGCGTCAGGTGTCGTAAGCTGCGAAGTGCTGTGCAGGAGCAACGTATGGCCGAGTTACCTGATGATCGAGTGGAACCAGCACCTCCGTTTTCTAACTGCGCCGTCGACTACTTCGGCGCCCTCATAATTAAGGAAGGCTGCAAGGAGCTAAAGCGTTACGGAGTGCTCTTTACGTGCATGGCTTCCAGAGCTATACATATCGAAGTGGCAGCCACGCTGGAGACTGACTCGTTCATTACCGCTCTGTGTAGATTCATTTGCCGAAGAGGCCCCATCCGCCAGTTGCGAACCAGGGATCCAATTTCGTGGGCGCCAGGCGAGAGTTGAAGGAAGCTTTGGACGAGCTCAACCATAACAAAATCAGAAGCGAGCTACAGCGTCACGACTGTGACTGGTTCGGTTCCCTCGGGTAGTCATATGGGAAGAGTATAGGAACGACAGATCCGGTCAGTCCGAAATGTGCTGGCAGCCCTGTTGCAGAGTAATGGTTCGCAGCTGAATGAGGAGTCCCTGAGAACACTGCTGTGCGAAGAAGAAGCGATTGTTAACAGCCGTCCTCTGACGGTCGACTCCCTCAATGACCCATTATCGTTGAATCCATTGACACCAAATCGCCTGTTGACGATGAAGACGAAGGTTGTTCTTCCACCTCCAGGCGCTTTCCAGTCTGCAGATAAGTACTGCAAGAAAAGATGGAAGCGTGTACAACATCTTGCTAACGAATTCTGGGTCAGGTGGAAGAAGGAATATCTGCTGAGCCTACAGCAACGTCAGCGGTGGACGAAACCAAGGAGAAACATGTGCGTTGGTGACATCGTGATTATCAAGGATGATAACGAACCCCGCAGCAAGTGGCAGCTTGCGCGAGTGACCGAGACCTTTCAGAGCGCGGATGGCCATGTCCGTAAGGTCAAAGTTGTAGTTGCTGATCGTGAATTATACAACAATGGAAAGAAGATCAAACCCGCCAAGTTCTTGGAGCGTCCTGTTCAGAAACTTGTGCTGTTGCAGGAGAAGGAGACCTGAGGTTCATCCCCGACGAGGAGCCTTTAACTACGCAGCTATGAACTTGAACTCTCTTTTTTTAGTGAAATTAGCATTTCAGGGGAGCCATGTAACGGCTTTGTACGCCCGCTCTCGGAAATTCAATTTAAGCTTGCTTGACTTCAATCTAATCATCTTTTGGCTAATGAGTCACACGTGATTTGAGAGTAGACTATATATAGTTCCGCCCTTACCCGCAATTTTAGTTAGTTGGCTTTTGTCTTGCCACCGGACGGATAAGAAGTTTTCAGCGAACTTAGTTGTGAGAACGCTGAAGGTTTAATAAGGTCGGCAAAGCGGGACTGTTATGTAAGTCATTTTTTTCTAGTTTTATTGCGTTTAGGCTTGTTTTTTGTATTGTATTCTCACTAATTTTATACCGCAAGTTTTCGAGCACGTGGCGCGCCCTTTTATTGCCATTGGGAGCCCATCAATCAGTGTTTTAGTTCTTGTTATTAGCTATTTGCCATTAGCTTATAGCCTTACAGTTTATTTGTTGATTTGAATTACGCAGTTTGATGTATTGATCGTTTGATATTGCATAGACTAGTTTTCTTTAAAACTTACGATTTATCCTTAAATGGAATGGTCACCGGATTTTAGCTTAGTTTCTTTGTACTGTTATTGTTATTTCAGTTTACGATATGATCTTGGATTTATGGCTTTCAATAAACCGTTCAAGTGATTGTCTGTAAAATATCCCCGTAATTCATAGCGCGTCGAACTCGAGCGAAGTTTGTTGGTTGTCAGCTTTGGGTACCGACCGCTACAGCTATTTCACACTATTTCATAAGGTCATCCATGGTGAATCAGGATTAGAAATCCCAAGCTATGTCAAAAGGCGCAATCGTCAACTACGACCTTCCACAGTGACAAGTTCATTGAATTGACACTAAACACTGAAGCTTATAGAAACTCATTTTATTGCAGAACCATCAAAGAATGGAATTTGTTGCCTAGCAATGTTATAGATATAGTGAAAACTCAATTATTTCACAAAGCGCTTAAAAGTTTAGATAAGAATGATCAATTTTATTGTTAAGGCCCGGCCAAACGGATCCAATATGTTGATGCAACACCGTCCAACATTGTTGAATCCCACATGTTGCACTCGTTTGGCCACCATGTTGCGCGATGTTGCATGATGTTGGACGAAGTTTGATATCCATCAAACATCGTCTTCAAGATCATCCAACATTTCTTTTGTTCTCAGGTGTGAACAACAATGTTGCATTCGTTTGGCCACTGTTTTCAACAATGTTGAACGCGCGCATGCCCGCTAAGCTGACTTTGCGGTATTTGTATTCATTGTTTATACTCGCTTCGCGTTACCGCGCGAGTGTTCAAGATACAGTACTACGAACGAGCAAAATTTCCAATCTCTCAACGAGCAAGCAACGAGCGATCTCTTTTCAAAAAGAAAGCGAAAGGGAAAAGGAGTAGCAGAAACTGTAACACCAGCGAAAGCGAGAAGACTGTCTTACGCGGATCGAGGCCGAAAGACTTATGTACACTTATCTGTCTGCGTGATATATCTCGCAGCATTTTCTGGGCTTACTAATGAATATAAAAAGATTAGTATTTTCTATTTGTATCTTTTTATATTCATTAGTAAGTAATGTAAATAGTAATGTAAGTAAAGTAAGTAAGGTAATGTGTATTTATATACCGCTCATATCACATAGTCTCATGGCGGTTTACAGATTGGCCGGGGGACTTTACCAGACTGCTTATAACGCAGTTTTACAATTAATGAAGTTGAGTTATGAGTGCCCCCGTAATATCAAATTAAGACAGACACTAGGGGTGGTCACTGCCAGAGTTTTGTTATGTCCCTAGTGGTTCTTTTACGTCCCACAGAATCAGAGAATTATGAAGAGTTGTGAGACGGGGCCTACGGTTTATCGTCCTTATCCGAGAAGACTAGAAAGTCTAACCGTTTGTAGATGTCATTACAAAGGCAGCACATTCTCCTCAATTATTTAAAGACCCTGAGTGTTGGTCCGGCCGGGGTTTGAACCCGCGACCTCCCGCACGGTAGTCCGGTGCTCTACCACTGAGCTAACCGGTCTGCGGTTAGGTTTTTAATTTTATCTCATTTTAATATCATTTTTATTTATTATTATTATGGCAGTTTAAAACTCCTGAATGCCAGGTCCTGACTTACAAAAACTGGGCGTGTAAACGTAGCCAGTACATCAAAATTTACAAATTTACATTATTATTATTATTATTCGATTCTTTACAGTTGTCGAGTGTTCTACTGGGTAGTGTTGATTGTGTCCCCGTAGCTTAGAGACACAACACTTTCCGCAACAGGTAGAGCTTGCCAAACCAGGTCTTTGCACTTTTCGATATGCTTCCAAGAATTAATTAATTTATTTATTTATTATTATTATTATTATTATTATTATTATGAGGAACTCATAATAACCTTAATTAATTTTATTATTATTATTATTATTATTATTATTATTATTATTATTATTATTATTATTTTCTCATACCGCTTACGCTCTGGCAGATGATATGCCGCATTTACACCAAAGAAGCAAGCCATAGCCAATGGCCAAAGGTCCTTTGGGTCATTCCTTCTTGTTTAATTTTCAAGAACCTTTCCCAGAATCCTTGCTGTTCCTAGCAAGGCTGTTTTCTGCAGGAGTCCTGTCTTGATAGCAATTCCTAGCTTCGCAAGCCATCCAACTAACCTTTTGCTTACTCCTCCAAGTGCGCCAACAACTATCGGTACCACTTCTACGTGTCTCACCCGCCATAAATTCTTAATTTCTCTCTTTAGATCCTGATATTTCTCAACTTTTTCTCCTTCCTTCTCATGCACCCTGTGGTTCCATGGTGACGCAATATCCACAATGATTGCCTTGTTATTTTTCTTTTCTACGACAACAATGTCTGGTTTTCTGGCTGCGATGATATGGTTGCACTGAATGGTCATGTCCCACAAGATCTTATAACTTTCGTTTTCCACAACCCCTTCTGGTTGGTGTTCATACCATTTCTCACTTCTGTCTATATCGCACTTACAACAGAGTTTCCAGTGCACAAATCTGGCAATATTGTCGCGCCTTCTCTTGTACTCTTTCTGCGCCAGTTTGCTACATTCACTAATAATGTGGTTTATTGTTTCACCCTTCTCGCCACGCAATCTACAAAGTGGGGAATCCACTGACTTGTCAATGTTGAACTTGACATAATTCGTTCTCAGTGCCTGTTCTTGGGCTGCAAAAATAAGTGCTTCAGTTCCGATTTTTAAGTCACTTTTTCTAGTCCATTAGCAGATTTTGTCTTTGTCAACTGTCTCTGGCATATCACGCAGGAATTGACCATGCATTTTTTTTCTTTCCATCTATTCAAGGTAGCATTCTGTCTTTCTTGTTTGTACTCTCCCTTTTTCTTTGCTGCATCACAGTTCAAAATCCCACTTTTTCTAGTCCATTAGCAGATTTTGTCTTTGTCAACTGTCTCTGGCATATCACGCAGGAATTGACCATGCATTTTTTTTTCTTTCCATCTATTCAAGGTAGCATTCTGTCTTTCTTGTTTGTACTCTCTCTTTTTCTTTGTTGCATCACAGTTCAAAATCCCTATCCCCCTTACACCTACCAACAATCTCTCGTTTGAATATACCATGCCAGATTATTTTCCTCGGCCTTGACACCATTTCGCAACTAATTAGGCCTCCTCCTCCTTTCTGTCGTGATAGATACAACCTGTCTACATCACTTTTGGGGTGTAGAGCCCCATATAGTGACATCGGCTTCCTGGTTTTCCTATCCAGCTCCTTAAGTTCGTCGCATTTCCATTCTATCACACCGGCGCTATACCTTAGAATTGCACCCAAGCGTTGACAGCCATGATTTTATTCCTTCCATTCAACTTTGTCTTTAACACCAATTTCAGCCTCCGTTTATATTCCTTTGAAAACAAGTCTTTCATTTCCTTCTCCTTCAAATGATCTGCTTCCAGGATGCCTAAGTACTTGTACCCATTGTCGTCGATCTCCTTCATAACTTGCCCGTCTGGTAGCACAATTCCTTCCATTTTAACAATTTTACCTCGTTTCAGTACCAGCACTCCACACTTCTTTATTCCAAATTCCATTCCTATGTCCAAGCTAAATGCATGAACTGTCTGTACAAGGGAATCAATCTGTTCGTAAGATTTCCCAAACAGTTTCAGGTCATCCATGAACAGTAGGTGGTTTATCTTGAACTCACGCCCTCCCCACTCATACCCAGCTTTTGACCTTCTCAACACTAACGAAAGTGGCACCATACACAGTACAAACAACAATGGCGAAAGGCTATCACCCTGGAAGATCCCTCTATTGATGTTCCCAACTCCCAATGTCTGTCCACATGATGTCATTTCAGTCTTCCAATCATCCATACTGCTCGCGAGAAACTGTTTCACATTAGCCGCAACAACAAACATTTCCAGGCATTCCATTATCCAACTATGTGGCACCATATCATAAGCCTTGCCGTAATCGATCCAGGCCATGGCAAGGTTCGTGTGCCTTTTTTTGCAATCCTTAAGAATTGCTTTATCAATCAGCAATTGATCTTTAGTCCCCCTGCTTCCTCTCTTACACCCCTTCTGCTCTTCAGGTAGTATCTCCTCCAGGTACTCATACATCGCCTCAGCAATGACTCCTGTCATTAGCTTCCACATAAGGGGAAGGCAAGAGATAGGTCTAAAGTTGTCAACTGTATTGCCTTTCCTGGGATCCTTCAGACATAAAATCGTTCTCCCGAAGGTTAACCATTCCGGCAACCTCTCTTCTCCATTCAAGATGTCATTCAACTGTTCAGCAACATGAAGGGCCCAACATGAAGGGCCCTCAACTTTTTTAACCAGAAACCTTGCACACCATCCCTGCCAGGGGCTTTCCAACTTGACATCTTTCTACAATGGGCAGTTATCATCTCAGATGTTATCTCCAGCTCTCTTTGTTGGTTATTCCTAATGTCATTTCTGATGTTAATCAGCCATTCTGCATTCCTATTATGCTCTTTCCCTACACTTCAAATGTCACTCCAAAACTTATTACTATCGTCCGCATCAGGGATTATATTGTCATTCCTGGCCGTACAATTCAATTCCTGATAGAATCTCTTCTGATCTTGCTGGAATAGTACGTTCTGTTTATACTGTATGACCCGTTGTTCATATCTCTTAATCTTTGCGGCTTTAGCAAGTACCCACTGTTTCAACTCTTCAATCAGAGTTGTGATCTTTTTTCTCTTGATGTTGTACTTCTTTTCCTTATTTTCAAGCTGTTTAAACTTTCCCTTTTAATTCACCTTAATTCACCTCGTTTTTCCCTTTCCAGGATATTGATATCTTTCCTAAGCATTATAATATCCCCTTCAATTCTTCTTTTCCACCACGGCTCTTTGTTCTTCTTTTTTGCAATCTGCTTGAGGCCTATTTCTTTAGCAATGTAGCTGCTTGTCGCATTGATTAGTTTGTTGGTCTCCGTGATGTTTCTAGTTGGGATTTTATCAAGCACCTTATTGACTTTGTCTGTAATCTCTTTTAGCTGCCGTTGGTTTGCCTTTTTGAAATTTACTGAGTTATTACCTCCTGATCTAAAGATCTCCAATATGTCAGCAATCATTCTTCTATCTTCTTCCGATACATCATTCAGTTCTTCGATGTTAATGTCGCCCCCAGGATCATTTCGGGTGCTCAGTTCCGTCTCTTCCTGTGTGTTTCCATCACTATCCATGCATTCATCTCTATTGGAATCTCCCACATCCTGAACTTCCACATCCTCGGCATTTTCCTGGCTAATCTTTCCTTTTATCATTTCAATTTCCAGCTCAGACAGCCATCCGTTTTAGCGTATTGCCCTTGCCTGATCCCAGATTCTCTGTTCAGTTGCTTCAAAGAGCCCTATCTCCTGCCATGCTGTCTATATCCTCTAATTGGCACACCATCCTCATTCACAGGCCTGCTTCTCAAATAACACTCCATAACAACCTTGTTTAGCTCCTTACTCTACTTCACTCCAGCAGTAGCATGCTGACGACTGGGCCCGTGCACAAGCTTAGATTATTATTATTTACAAATTTACATTATTATTATTATTATTATTATTATTATTCGATTCTTTACAGTTGTCGAGTGTTCTACTGGGTAGTGTTGATTGTGTCCCCGTAGCTTAGAGACACAACACTTTCCGCAACAGGTAGAGCTTGCCAAACCAGGTCTTTGCACTTTTCGATATGCTTCCAAGAATTAATTAATTTATTTATTTATTATTATTATTATTATTATTATTATTATGAGGAACTCATAATAACCTTAATTAATTTTATTATTATTATTATTATTATTATTATTATTATTATTATTATTATTTCCTCTCCCTTTTATGATGTTTTGCAGTGATGGGTATCCCCCAATCTCGTACCCAGAGTCCTCAGTCGCCAGGAGAGACTCTGCCAGGAGAGACCCTGGGATAATGGAAAAAAAATCAATTTTTTTGATTGGCTGGCCCGTAAAGGCTTCCATTGTTTTACCCCAGATGTTCGTGGAAAATGGCGGTGACCAACTCGAAAGCTTAAGCTACTTTGGTCACTGCGCACATTTGCTTTTCATCACTTGTGTAATTTAGTTTGCTGACTTATCTCTCTACCCATGTATGTACTTTAATCTGCTTTAATGTAGAAATGTCTGCAAATAGTGCAAAAAAGAATAAACTCTAAACTCCCCGATCTAACTCTAAACTCCATTATCCCAGAGTCTCTCTCCGGCGTCGGTACGTGGTGTCTTTAATCAAATTGTCATGTAGTGTTCTGAGAGGTAGAGCAATTCTACTCGGCCGTATCAAACCTCTAAATGATAATTACATTACATGAAACACCCAATCTCTTACCCAGAGTCCTTGGGCTGTTTGGTCAGCGGGTGGACGCCCGAGAAACTCTGGGATAATGGACCGCCATTTTCCCAATCTCGTACCCAGAGTCCTCGGGCTGTTTGGTCAGCGGGTGAACGCCCGGAGAGACTCTGGGATAATGGACCGCCATTTTTCCAGAAAATCTGGGGTAAAACAATGGAAGCCGTTACGGGCCAGCCAATCAAAAAATTTGATTTTCCATTATCCCAGAGTCTCTCCTGGCGACTAACCGCTGGCCAAAGAGCCTGAGGACTCTGGGTACGAGATTGTGAACAACATGATCTCCTCTTTGAATTAACGATTATAGTTAATTGTCAAGTTGCTTTGAATTTATGATTATCGTTTATTTAGAATACTGTTTCCCAGGACATTTCAGAAAAGAACAAATAGAAAAAATTCATATTATTTGGTCTGGATTTGAACCCGGAACTACCCGGTGCTAGTAGGAACGGCTACTTAGCACAAGACCACTGAAGAACAAGACGACGTATAACTAAATATTTAATAGAGTCTTGCATAGAATATCACTGATCTACAGTGATTAGACTTATGTGCTGATTTTAAATGGTTAGCTTTTTGTGAAGGTTTGGTGATCGACCTTTTCCATTCACTTTCAAAAATTATTTTTTAGCGAGTAATTATATTCGCATACTACAGGGTGTAGAATAAGTGCATGGATTAAATTGTTTAAAAATTGAGTTTTGTTCACCCAGCGACATGGTGGTCTAGTGGTTAGAAGAGAGGATTAGAAGGGTGTAGACAAAACGTGGACCCCCCTTTCTGGACCCCCTTTCTGGACCCCCTTCTGGACCCCTCGATTTTTCTGTTGGAAAATAATGAATTAATAAAAAAAAATTGTCTTCGCTTTGGATTTCAACTTCGGTGACGGTTCGTTGATAATTACAGACAGTATTGCAGTAATCGCGAACACTACCACAGCCAATCAAATGACCAATGATCCTCGCAGTTGCCAGCCAGTTGCCATTTTCATCCCGTGAAAGACTTGCTTTGAATTTCGCTGATTTTTGTTGTTACCACATACTTTAGGATTTTCTGGCAAAGGTTAAATATGCAAATTGCTGTTCGGCTTTCAACTGGCTTTCGGAGAATGTGAAAGTTGTTATTTTTATCGTTGGCAGATCTATGTCACGTGCTAGGCAACCAGCGTGATCATATCTCACTCTATCATGTTTGATGTCACAGCATTTGG
Source organism: Pachyseris speciosa (assembly GCA_016490735.1). NCBI lineage: Eukaryota > Metazoa > Cnidaria > Anthozoa > Scleractinia > Pachyseridae > Pachyseris > Pachyseris speciosa. Next base: position 30,900 of record JAEMWC010002257.1, on the reverse strand, counting down.
CGGATTTGACGGCTGACTATATTTTGTCAGCGTGGAAGAAAACATTGCTCACCTTTTTGCTGCAGTGTTATTCTAATCCAAACAAAAAAGGATAGTTTTTGAGCTCATTTCACATTTTTCGAAAGCCAGTTGAAAGCCGAACAGCAATTTGCATAATGTGTTTATCTAATCACCTTTGTGAGAAATTTCTAAAGTATTTGGTAACAAAATCAGCAAGGTAAAGTCAGCGAAATGGGATGAAAATGGCAACTGGCTGTGGTATTGTTCGCAATTACTATAATACTGTCATTAATTATCGATGAACCGACCGAAGTTGAAATCCAAAGCGAAGAGTAATTATTTATTTTTATTTATTTCATCATTTTATTGTTATTAAGGGGGTCCAGCAGGGGATCTCGAAGGGGGTCCAGCAGGGGATCCAGAAGGGGGTCCAGAAAAGGGGTCCAGAAAGGGGGGTCCACGTTTTGCCTACACCCGGAGTAGAAAGCGAAGATTCGTAGGTTCGAGTCCTGTCTAGTCTACCTCGCAGCCGTTTTTAGTATCGTCACGCAACGCTCCTCCCACAGAAAAACGGCTGTGAGGGATACTAAGTCCTGTCCGAACACTAATAATTGTTAAATGCTTACTTCCCAGAATTCCTTTCAGATTGTTCGATAATAGTAAATTCAGAGGGGATACTGAGTTGTTGTGAAACACTTCAGTTCAAACAGCCCAAGGACTCTGGGTACGAGATTGGATAGCCCAAGGGTAGCCCCTCTTTTTTTCCTTCGGCCAGCGGGCACAGATGTGATTAATATGATCCGTCATGTAAGGGAAGGAAGTGACTTACGTAATAAGAAACATGGCGGCTTGTCTGTCTCGTATTGTGCGAGTTACAATGCGCAAAAGCGGGGAACATTTAGGTAGTTTTACCAGTTTTAAGCACGCAGCTCGGTTGCTGTGTACGCAAGCAACCAACATAAAAGTGAAAGACTGTTATCTTGTGCTTGGTGTAGATTGGAGTGCAACAGTAGTGGATGTTCGTGAGGCATACTTAAAGCTAGCCAAACTTTATCACCCGGATTGTGGAAGGAGTACAGCTGATGCCGCTAAGTTCGCACGAATAGAACAGGCGTACAGAGTAGTGATGGATCACGTGACTACTGCAGCAGGAACTGGCCCAGAAGTTACTGATGAAGATTTTGACAAGGAAATAGCAATTGATATCCACCACACTGCACCCCAGCATAGGTAGGGCAGTTTCTTCTTCTCGGTTAGGGTCTTTTAGTAATTGGTCACATCCTGCTGGCACCTTGTCTCGGTTAGATGATCGGGCCAGTAGCTGGTGATGTTGAGACATTGTCCTGGGTGGGCAGGGTAAGATTTGGATAATGTGTACCATACTGGTGTCTGACATTTGCAGACTGCAGACTGCAGATTACAGACTGCATACAGTGGACCTCAGACCGTAGATTACAAGATGTTGACTGAGGACCGCTGCCGGAAATCTTGAAGACCACAGAACAAATTCTTGTTGTATTGAAATTATGACTCTTTGGGCACGTAAAAGAGGACATGGGTATGTGATGACAGTGTAACTCTCAAGTTTACTCAAAGATGACCAAGGAAGGCATACTGAGGTATGATAATGAGCCATCTAGCTTACAGAAGCGTCTTTTTCACACACACACAAAAAAGGAAATGAACATAATAATGGAAGACGCACGTTCAATTCAATAATTTATGGATGCCTGGTACATTTTTACTCTCTGTGGTGTATCAGCATTCACTGTGGATACACAAACAATTTTACCAAGGGGAAGTGGTTTTCTCAGGGACTGTTTATGTGGAGTGTGGGAAATAGCCAATGACGTCAGTGTCAGTGTCCTGCAGTCGGTTAGAAGAGTTTCACAGTGGTCAAACATGAAAATCCAACACCACATCCGGTTTCCACCGCCTTGAACTTCTGCAGTCTGCAGTCTGCAGTCTGCAAATGTCAGACACCACCGTAACAGAACCAACACTTGGTTGACTCTTGGCCAATACTTGTTTGAGTATCAGTCAACACGTTGGTCAAGACTAGAGATTAGGAGTCAGCTGATACTTTATCAATGTTTTGTTGATATTCAGTTGTTGCTTTGCTGATGTTGCCCTGATAGTGGGTTGCTTGTCGGCTGGCACTGCTCTGATACTGGTAACAGCCTGTTTGTCAGACAAGTATCAATGAAATTTGGAACTGTAATTTCCTGATTTTGGTTTTTTCACAATTATAATAACCAGGCGATATAAAACTTTGGTGATGCCATAGTTATTATAAATAACTTACTAGCATAACTTTTACAAAGACCTCTACCCTGTGTTCTTTCACATTTCAGTTGCATGAACTGCTAAAAAGAATGAAAGTAAGGGAATTAATTTTGTCTTTCACTCACCTGACCTTCATCAAATTTGCTGGTATGTTAGGATTTCATCTTTCACTACATCAACACACAGTCACTGTCATAGGGAAATGATGGTGACAGTGGTGAGGTGATTCTCCAGCTGACGTTTAGAACTAAAGAAACTTATCAAGTGTGAATTTTCCTGATTCTAGCATGCTGTTCTTTACTTCAGGGACACTTTGATTACCAATACTTGTCCAACTGTTCAGAGGAAACAGACTTCTTAAAAATACATGTAAATGTCTCTAATTTTGAGGCTGTGTCCCCCAAGACCATATTTTTCAGTTTTGTGACCACTGTAACATCCTGTCATGCACCTACCATTTCGAAATAACTGAGGTGAAAATCACTGTTTTCCCATTTTTGCAAATATAACAGAGATTGAGTGAAAAATTTAAGAGTTTGTATGGTTTTGGGGGACACAGCCTCAAAAACCTCAAAATTATGGTTTTGGGGGACACAGCCTCAAAAACCTCAAATGGTTTTGGGGGACACAGCCTCAAAAACGTTTGTGTGGAATTTTGAACTATGTTGTAAAGTCCATAACTTGGTCTCTGTTACGTTCAACTGGTCAAATGGCCATTCTTAACTTTATCTTTCATGAGATGGTGTCAGTTTATCAATTGGTTAAAATTTGAAACTCACCCCAGTTCCCTCTGCAACTTTGAGATGGCCAATACCTCAGCCAGTGTTTTGATTGACAGTGAATCCACAATAACACGCTAATAATTAAGTGTCAATCGATACTCAGTTGAGTATCGATTGAGTCATGGTCAAGTGCCAACCAAGATTCCATCAAATCTCAGTCGACACTCAACTGATATGTTGACTGAGGCCACCGTTAGTACACATGATTTTACATCAGCAAATATGTGTGCGTAAACTAACTGTTCCTCTGAAATTTGACAAATTGTCACAAAAGAGTAAAGTGGTAGCAGAATTATTATTAAAAAATTATCATCATCACCGTCACTGAAATATTTTATAAAAAAACGGAAGATTAGTAAAAGACTATGGTAAAAAACATTTCGCTGCAAGCATTGTATAAAACATTGTTTAATAAAGTTGTTGTCATTATTTGTGTTGTTATATTTTTCACATTTGATATCCAGTTGGCTGAATAAAACACTGTAGACTAATAGTGACGTAATGTTTTTTCTGGTTTGGCTTGCAGGGCCTATGTCAGGGGTATTTTTCTGTCTTTGGGCCAAACTTTGGGTTAAATCAAGACTAAGAACATTTTTGTACAAATTGTTCTTATAACTCCAACGTGAAGACAGTTAATGTTTGAAAGGAGGTTTTTACAAGATATGAGGGCTGAAACAGCACACCACTTTGTTTCAAGTTACAACCCGTTTTCATTCTGACCGTCTGTGGCTGAGAACAGTTATTTATAGTTTCATTTCACCACTGGAGTACAGCTGTAGTTGTAAACATGATGAGAGTATGATTTTGGGTTTGCATCATTGCAGACATCTCTTCTGGCTGGGTAATTTAATACCAAAAATTTGTGACAAGGCACTTTAAATCAATTTTGACACTTCTTGATAATTATTACTTGAAATATCAACTCAATCTTTGACTACCAAGTGTCACACATCACCTACGACTTTTTAGTCTATTTATTTCCACTGAACTATGTCAGTATGTATTAAGTATTTATTATTGGATTGAGATTGAATGTTACACTTCAGAATCCTTGTGCACTAACACATCTCTGAAGATATCTGATAGGTGATATAAGTGTTTATCACTTCCAGTTTTACAAAAAGACTCATTCAACTGGCCCGTGCATACATAATTAGTGCTAGGAGAATAGAGTGAGAATAGCAATAGATGGAACTTCTTGTAATTTATAAGAATGCTTGCCTAAGTGGTCTATTACACTGATCTACATTGAAAGCTGTTGAAAGCTGCTTTTAAAAGCAACATCAAGTCAAAGTCTTATTTTGTTGTGTCCAGGCAATACCTAGAATGTGAAGGCATCGGGATTGGCTCACCATCTAAGAGACAAAAGCAGTACCAGCATTACAGGGTACAAAGGGCTTCAGACAAGGTGGTTGATTACAAGACTCGGCAGTTTGGAGATCAGGAAACATCAATTGCTGAACCTGAAAAGAGAGCAATAAGGAGATCCAGGTACTCAAAAGTGATTGACAGGCTTGTGGAGGATCTCATTCAAGAAGCAATGTCCAAAGGAGAATTTAAAAATTTATCTGGAATTGGAAAACCACTGAAGCTTGAGCAAGAGCATTTTGTTGGTAAGTAACAAGTGTGCAATTCTTATCTTGCAGTCCTACACTGTAAGTTTGTTGGCAGACTAAAACAATAAAAATATTAATGGTTTTCGTCAGTGGGAGAAATACATGTATTTGTTTTTAATAAATAGTTTTTATTCTTTGATCCCCCAACTTGGCAGCTACATGCATACTTTATAAGTCTATATGCATTTGTAAATAGTTCTAAGCCACACTCAGCAATCATGCGCATGTAAATAATCTCATCAACTTCATACTCGTTTTATCAATTGTAATTAGTTTTATCAATTTTAATTGTAATTTGTAAATAACTACTTATTTTAATTTATTCATATTGTCCCCATTTAGTGGTATTTTTTACTGCTATTTCAGTTTGACACTTAAATAAAGGTATTCATTCATTCATTCATTCATTCATTCATTCATTCATTCAAGCCCCACGGGTTGTGTTAAATAATTTCACTCAATCTCCATGTAACATTAATTTTCTCATTGCCAATCCGATTCTTATTTGAATGCAAGTGAAATTTCCCAAAGCAATTCGGTAAAAAAGACTGAGTAGTTGTTGAATAAATCTAACATTGGTTAGCAAAAAGCTTTCAGTGTAAGAAGTGAACCATTAACTGTTACCAGTTATGAATGTGGACCGTGCATTTTAAGTTTCCGAGTATGACTGAATTTGGAACAGAACTGGTTGAAAAAATCCTTTCACATTTGAGCTTATCTTCAACACTTGTTAACAAGGATCGTTTGTTTTTAGCAAATTGCGTTAATGTTCGTTTGTCTTACATGTTCTTATTTGTGGATAATTGTCGCGAACACAAATAACGAAAACTGGGACCTGCCCCGATCATTATTAAAGATGGTGTTCATAATGGTTTGAATTGAAGGGCTCGGAGCATAACTGACTTATGTCGAATTTTAGGTCGTTTTTCGATTTTTCTCGTATTTGTCCCAATTTCTGCATGTGAACTACAATTCGATTGAAAAACATTGTCTGTTATTTTTTATACCGATTTTTTTTCGTTTTGGAGATATATTGTGTGTAAAAAATGCGTTTTTCCTTGTGTACACAAAGAAACCAAACTTCCACGAGAGTGGTTTGCAAATTGCATTGAGACGGAATCCACCAGAAGTTCGAGTAACAAGTGGACAAAAAGCTTGTACCAAGATTATTTTTATCGTATTGCAAACTTCTGTACGACTGTTTTAAATATATTCTCAAAAAAAAAAAATCATTTCTAGCAACACCAAACGTCGAAAACGAATGTTCAAGTCATGTATGAAACACTTGAAAGTACTGGTGAAATGAAACTGATGATGAAATTTTGCCTGTATTTTCACAAGTTCTCTAAACTTTGAAATTTATTTTCTCTCGTTCTCATGGGAAATTGTTTTCGGTGTTATTTCAGGCAATTACCTATGTATTTAGCTTTAAGAAAATGTAAAAATGACTGTAAAATACTTAACATTATTCTGGTACCAGATTTTTGTCCACTAAAACCTGACATTGCTCGATTTTCTAGCGGATTTCGTCTTAATCTTCTTTCAATCGAATTGCAGTTCACATGCAGAAATTTGGACAAATCCGAGCAAAATCGAAAAACGACCTAAACTTCGCGACATAGGTTGGTTATGCTCCGAGGCCTTCAATTGTTAACCACGACGACGACGGCTCACGACAGCCGAGGACGACTCACGATGACTACGGCTCACGACAATAACATGTGAAGGGCTCCGGGTAAGAACGTCCTCCTGGTGTTTGGTCGTTTTTCGGTTGAATTCTGAATTCGGCATGTGGACTTCATTTCAGTTAAGAAACAATGATTATCAGAGTTGGGGCCAGTGCGCGAACTTGCGACATTCTTTCCCTCGGAGGACAGTTTGACAGATCAAAGCTATTCTGTTGTGTTAAAAATTATCGAGCCTGTTATTGATGAAGTCGGTTATCTCTTAACTGAAGAAGTTTATAAGAATTCATACACAGCAGAAAACGGAAGGTGTCATTTTAAAAATTATATAAATTCCACGGATCTTTACACGGATGTGTTATGATTTGTTCTAGCTGTAATGTTTGAAGGCCACCTAAGGCCACGACCTCAGGGACTAAACTAAGCGTTCAAGTTAACTCAACCGAGCATACACAATCTCACACACTAGGTCACATGACGCCCGGTTTCCCGCGCAAGGGAAGTCCCGGATGTATGCATGAACACTACACGCTTCCCCCTGTTCCGCTTTTAAGACTCCTACACAGATAATGCAACATCTACAAAGTCAATGTCACAGTTAGCTGGTGACATAGTCACCCAGTCTTTTGGGGATCGGGTCACTCTCCCCGATCTCCTTGGCCCAAGTTCTGCCTGAGCTGGACTCTGATTCTTGACTGGACTAGGACATGTCTCCACGGCTGGATCAGATGTAGCCCCTTCTCCAGAGGTCTGCTCAGAGGGTACACTGCTCACTACCGGATCTGCCGGACCTGGTTCTTCTTGCTCGATAACTGGATTCACAAACCGCTTAACATGCTGAATGTTTCGCTTGTATTGTACACCATCTGGTGACTTCAACTGAACTTGATCCCCATGACGTGCCATCATTTGGTAGGGGTCTTTCTCATAACTTGGCGAGAGCTTATTCTCCTTCCTTGCATCTAGCAGCACAAGATCTCCTTCCTGAAGGTCCTTTTCAGCCGCCCGGTTTCTCTTGTCTACATAATCTGCACCCCTCTGTTTGTGTTCTGCATCACGATCTCTCACCTGCTGGTATGTCGGCTCACCAGACTCATCAAATTCGGTTAGCTCGGGCAACTTAGTTGACATTTTCCGCCTATACAGCAGTTCTGCTGGACTCCTACCAGTGGTGGTATGTGGAGTGGAACGATAGGCAAGGAGGTACTTCAACTCAGATCTCCAATCTTTCTTCTCTGCTTGGGCTGCCCTCATGGCCTTCAACAGTGAACGGTTTTGTCTTTCAACTTCCCCATTTGCTCTTGGCCTCAATGGTGTGGTAAGTCTATGTTTGATGCCCATTTCATTTAGGTACTTTTCCATCTCCGCAGACACCAGGTTAGCTCCATTGTCAGTTCTCAAGGTACATGGAACTCCATATCTGGCAAACTGCTTGTCTAGGCATTTGATAATCACCTGAGACGTCGTAGAGTAAATCACATCAATTTCCACCCAGCGGGTGAAGTAGTCCACTAAGACTAGCAAGTGTTCTCCTGATGGTAGGGGCCCCAGTAAATCCAATGCTAAATCTTGCCATGGTTTCTCTGGCAGCTGTGTCGTTTTCACAGGTGGAGTTACAGCCTCTTTTGTGACATCTTGACATCCGTAACACGCTCGGCACTTCTGCTCTGCATCCTTGTCCACACCTGGCCACCACACTTTAGACCTGAGCCTCTCCTTCATTTTCACGATTCCTTGATGGCCCTCGTGTGCCAGATCAAGGACTCTCTGTCTCAGTACTTTTGGAATAACGATTCTCAAACTCATTAATTATTCATGAGGGTATTAGCCAATCGGAGTGCCCCATTTTGGTCAGGTGCATGTATCTTAATACCCAATGAAAGTACGAATTAAGACACGTCCGATTTTTGTTCAAAAACTGATCAAGACACTTCAATTTTAATTAGATCAAGACACTTCAATTTTAATTAGCAACCTCAAAAATTTCAATGCAGGCAATTATTAACTGGCATCCTTTTAAAGTAACGTGAAAATTACATCTCTTTTACCCTGAATCTCAAGTAGATTCAATTTCTTGGCAACATTTTCATCTTCCAACCGACGCTTCAGACACATGCTATCACATAAAAAAGTACTGGGTGGACACCTTTCCCCCTGACTCTTTGTACATGTAACTACTTCTATGACAAACTTCGCAAGCTATTAGTTAAGAGATACAGCATCCATTTCCTATATTTTACAGGGGAACAAATTCACCTCGTGCAAGTCATAATCTTTGACTTGACCGCTTGTTATGATCCAAAATCGGTACTTTCGTCTCTCTTTCCAGCTGCCATGGTACTTTTGTACTTTGTAGACGCTGGGGCGGCCTCATAAGCTATCAACTGGACCTCGGATAAGGTTTTAGGCAGACGAAAACGACTCGCTCCGTCAGTGATCTCCGCCATCATATATTAACTACAGCGTATGACTGCTGACGTGAAACAAACAACTCCCACAAAATGTATGCAGGTAAAGAGTTGTGAAAAATGCGAAAGAATGTTTTTGCTATTGCTCGTTAAAAAATCGGTGCTAATTATACAGATAATATATTTGCTATATCCCATTGTATTTTTATGCAAGTTTGAGAAGCCGTATCAAAAACTCGTGCTTTGTGTTTCATCAGGGGTTCCAAACACCTCGAAACAATAAAAGCACTCGCCTTCGGCGTCGTGCTTTCATCTGTTTCCTGGTGTTTGGAACCCCTGATGAAACACTCGCACTCGTTTTTGATATAGTACTTCTCGTACCACGCAAGATGACATGACCGATAAAGGTCAGTTTGTTACACACACACACATATGGCTTTGCAGCCCTCTCCCAGTTTCCACTAACAAGGCAACTGCGTACCCTTGCAACTCCTCATCCTCTGCAGAGGCACTCTCAATTTCCTGAATCTTAAGCGCTACAGGGACAGCGTTTATGGCAACCATTCGAACATGCTCGTCATCATAGCGATATTTCTCTGATGCGGGAATCTTTGTCAAACGTGATACGGCGTCTGCAATGTTGTCTCGAGACAGCATATCTTGTAATTGTAAGGCTACAATCTCAGTACCCAGTGTTCTATGAGAGCTGAAGGTTTGGATCCTCTGGAGTAGATCACCTTCAAGGCCTCATGGTCTGTCACTAAATCGAAGGCCTGCAATCCGTACAGATATAAGTTGAAACGCTCACAAGTCCACACCAGTGCCAAGGCTTCCTTTTCTGTTTGGCTGTATCTTCTCTCCACGCTACTAAGGCTTCTGCTGGCATAACAAACAGCTCGGCTTTCCCCATCCTTCTCCTGGACCAAAACCGCTCCTAGGCCCACAGGACTCGTATCAGCAATCACTCGTGTGTGTGCTTCTTTGTCAAAATATGCAAGAACAGGTACACTGGCTAACTGCTGTTTCAGTTCCTGAAATGGTTTTTGTTGTTCACTGCTCCATACGAAAGGTACTCCCAGCCTAGAGATTGCTCTGAGGGGTTCTGCAAGAGTTGCGAAGTTGGGGATGAAACGCGCACTAAAGCTTACCATCCCGAGGAAGCTTCTGACTTCTGTCGGCGTCGTAGGGCGACTTGCCTCAAGCACAGCACGGACCTTCTCTTCTGTCGGACCAATGCCGTATTTTGACACTAGGAGCCCCATGAAGACCACCTTATCCATGCGAAATTCACATTTTTCGGCGTTGAGGGTTAGATTCTTCTCCTCTAATCTTTGAAACACTTTGTGAAGACTCTGGTCATGCTCTTCAATACTCTCTCCATACACTATCAAATCATCTGCGATATTCTGGACCCCATCGATATCTACACTACTTGTCTTATTATCTGCTGATACTTCTCGGGGGCGGAGTTGACTCCGAAACTCTATCTCTTGTATCGAAACAAGCCATCGTGCGTGCCAAATGTGGTAATGTCTCGGGATTCCTCATCTAACTCAATCTGGTGAAAGCCCAGACGAAGATCTAGCTTTGAAAACACTGAGCTACCATTGAGGTTTTCCAGCACTTCGTCAACAGTTGGCATTGGTATCCTCTCACGTACAATAGCTTCGTTTGTTTTACGCATGTCCACACACAGTCTGATATCTCCTGATGACTTTGGCGCAACCACCACAGGACTTATCCATGAAGTCGGCTCGTCTACCCGCTCAACAATATCTTTACTTATCAGGGCCTCAACCTTCTTAGTTACTTTCTCTCGCAACGCGAAGGGGACTCTCCGCGGCTTCTGGGCTACAGGTGTCACATCCGGGTCAACGTGTAATTTAAGCTTGTAGTCTTTCAGCTTGCCAATTCCATCGAAAACCTTTGGGTATTTTGCCTGAAGAGCTGAAGCCAAATCTTTGCCAACCACGTTACACTCTGACCCACTGCTGACATTCAGACCAATGCGAAGAAGACCAAGCTCCTTTGAAGTCACGTGGCCCAGAAGACACCTTCCACTCTTGGTAATCACGAAATGTGAATTTATCTTCTTATCTCCAACCGACAGCTCAACCCCGGTTTGACCAGTGACCTCCAATTCCTTTCCACCATATGCATACAACCGCTTGTGTTAGTTCTCCATTTTCAAATTAAGGCCTTGGGCCTTAAGTTCCTCGTACTTACTCAGCTCCATAAGGTTGATCACTGAGCCCGAATCAATAACTACCTTTGTTCCAAAGCCATTGACAAAAATTTCTACCACGGGCTCTTCATAACTGGTTGTATGACATGTTTCTTCTTGACTCTCAGTGGCCGTGAATGCAAAGGCACAGTTCTCCTCATCATCTGATACTTCTTGATTCCCCACAAAGTTAGCGATGTGGCGTGAGCGTCTACCAGAAGCCCCCTGTCGCTCGCTCGTTCTACCTCTAGCTGTATTACTGTCGCTCTCTCCTCGACAACACAAAGCAAAATGGCCATACCTTCCGCACTTTGAACACCTTCTTCCTTTCGCGGGGCAGTTCATATCCCTGCTGAAATGTCCCTCTCTTCCGCAATTGTAACACTTCCTACTTCTCTCATTTGCTCTTCGCTGCTGCTCCTTGACTGCATTGGCCTGCTGTGGGGTTGCTGTCATGTTTGTCGCCTGTCGACCAGCTGCTTCCCAAGCACGAGCTTTATCCAAAGCTTCTTCCAGCGTAATATTTCTCTGTTCTAACAGCTTCCTCTTTAGCTCGAAATCCGTTAGCTTCTCAATCAGCTGATTCCTCAAATTATCGTTTAAACTAGTCCCGAAATTGCAATCCCGAGCCTTGTTTTCTTAATCGAACCATAAACTGGTCAGCGGTCTCCCCTTCCCTTGGTGTCAATTGACGAAAAACATGGCATTCATAGGGAATATTCTCCTCCACTCGAAAGTAGGAATCTAATTTGCGAATTGCAATTTTGTACGCGTCGTTACCAGTGTCTGGTATGGGACCAGGATCTTGCAAGTCCTCGAAAATGTCCTGTACTTCCATCCCGGCGAAATGTAAGAGTTGAGAAGTCTTCTTGCGAGCATTATCGATGCCCTTTTCCTCGGCATAGTATTCAAACGCACGCTTCCATTTGCGCCACTTATCCGCTACCTGTGAAGATGAGCCAGACAAATCCATCGGCATTAAACCTTTGTCGGCCATCCTCGTCGCCAATGTAATGTTTGAAGGCCACTAAGGCCACGAACTCACGGAATAAACTAAGCGTTGAACTTAACTCAACCGAGCATACACAATCTCAGACATTAGGTCACATGACGCCCGGTTTCCCGCGCTAGTGAAGTCCCGGATGTATGCATGAACACTACACTAGCATTTCACTATTGACCAAAAATTTGTTTATCGGCGCCTTATCAAAAAACTTAGCGATTCTCTAGTGTCCCGACCTTCAATCCGCAAGCACATTCTATCTTTAATTGTGAACTAGTCGAATGCAGCAGATGCCAAAGTGCTTTCCCAATATAATTAATCTACAAAACTATTATAAAATTTCTCTCCCATAAAAAATAAACAAGTGAGGATCGCTTTTACTATATTTTGGTATTTTTTGGACAATGCCGAAAAGGAGAATATCGAGTTGTTTTGAAAGTGAAAGAGCTAAAAACAACAACCCAGAAGAAAACAAACCTGAACTGAAAATGAATTTCACGGTGAAAAAGATGATGCCCAGGTTCCAAATTCGAAAACTCGCAATTTACAGACGAAATGGTTGAGTGAACACAAATGGTTACGGTACGAAAATAACACCATGTTTTGTTATTTTGCTGGCTGGCAAGGAAGAAAACCCCTTTGAAGCGAAAAAGGCAGTGCAAATTTTAAAACAATGACTTTAAGCTGGCATGCGAATTCATGTGAGCACTAGGATGCTATAACAGAGGCGTGACTGAGCTGTCATAAAATAGGCTCAACTGAAGGTATTATTATTGCGATGAAAGGCGTATATTGGCTTGGAAAGAAGAGGTTGCCACCCAAGGAGTGTGGTTACTATTGAGGAATCAACTGGTGTAAATTTACAAAATGCCTGAACTAAAAGTAAATTTACATTCTTTTGTATTTGCATAAAGCAGCCAAAGCACTGTTTTGTGTGTTTTCTTTTTTCTGGGGAAGCATACATGATATTAGTTAAAAGAAAGACAATTTAATAAAATATTTTCTGTCCCCTAATATTGCCTACCCTTTTAAGTCCCCATCTCTAATAAGCCCCCCGTTTGGCAGTCGGCTGGTTTTTGCAATAAGCCCCCCTTTTGGGACACGAGATTTTGTAATTATTCCCTCCTATTCCCTCTTACGAAATACACTTTATGCGGCCCAGTTGGTTTGTTTTTAAACAAATATACAACAAAAAAACACACAATGCTGTTTCCTGCTCGGTAGTAAACGATAAAGTTTTACTGCAGTTGTTTGAGACTTGTACAGAAACTATTTAACACAAAAACGGCGTGTTCAAAGATTTGAAATAACCCCCCCCCTCTATTAAGTCCCCCTCTCCAATAAGCGCCCCGTTAATAAGGCCTGAAATTAAATAAGCCCCCCGGGGGCTTAATAGAGCTTTAACGGTATTTGTCCTTTTTCAAGGGCCACGGAGGGACAAATTGTCTCCGGCTGAGGCCAGAAAGCTGGCTCAAACCCTTCCAATGCCCTGTAGTTTTTTCCCTGTTTGACCCTTAGTTTTCGAGAAAACACGGAACACGCATTCAACACAGTTTTCCACCGAGCCTGAAAACTGAGCGCCGAGTGATCGTAACTGACTTCAGACAACACGAAACGTTTCTACTCAATTAGACGTAATGCGCAATGTGTCCTTTTTACTCATAAACAGCACACAAGATGCCGATCTGATTTGGAAATAGTACATCGTATGCTGGGTCGGCTCTTAAATGCAGCGCTTACTGCACGTGTTTTGCTTAATCATTAAGCGCCCAGAAAGCTTGCTTGGCTCGAAAATAGTACACAGCATTATTGGTTGACTTAAAACCAGCACACGGTAGCCCTAGTTAACCTTAACTAAGCGCGAAAAGAGATTGCCCAACTTGAAAACAGCACTAGGCTTGTTAGCGGCGTTGTTAGTCTGAGTCAGCGCTTAAATGGTTCGTTCTAGTTATAAACAGCTCGCAGTTTTATTGGTTGACCCTAATGTCGTTTGCATAGGCTTTGGCGACATAATTACAGCGTCGAAGAGGGTTGTTTGATTTAAACAAGCGGCGTATAGGTCAGCTCGTCAAATGGAAAATATGGAACGAAAATGGTATTAATATCAAAGTAAATGACGACAGTGAAAGAATTTGGACAAAACACTTAACTAGTTCTGAAGATATTCTTAGCTTGAAAACCTAGAAAATTTGCGTATATTGAAGTGTGAAATTCAATCGCACACAATGGGCTTTCATGCGTCACACGACTCGCCTGAAAATAATTTTAACTGTTTATCTCGGGTAAAATGATTTTTGCTGTTAATCTCGCGTGAAAATACTTTTTGCTGTTTAAAAGACTCAATAGAAGCGAACTAACCTGGATGATCGATGCAAAAGTGATCTATATGTTAAAACATAGTTAGTAGAGGAGTCTCCTCTACTAACTATGATTAAAATTTATCTCTACGTGTGTTTACATAACCAGACAGCTTTTGTGCTTTTGAATATTTGCCGCGTGCGGCAATGAAACTTTTCCTTGCACTGTTTTCAAGATACTCAGCTCATCGAAAACGGACCGACTTCTCGTCATGCCAATTTCCCTCTCTTAGATGAATTCTCCTTAATGTTTCCGAAGTGAAAATATTTTCGACCGTAGCCCGAGCGAATTTCATTTCCAGTCGCCAGCGAGAACTTTTCAAGGCGACAGCGCCCTCTGTGGTCGCAATGAATTGTGGGAATGGAATAGCCTCCCTGACTCGGTCAACACCTCTTCAAACATCAAATTTTTTCGCCGAAGTCAAAAAACAATTCCCCTTTCCGAATTTCTAGCACGGCAACCTTTGGCAAATGGGCCAAGACTGGCAACTACAGGCCGCTTTTAAGACGAGAGTTGCTTTCAGACTGCCTGGCTCTACTCTGTACTGCGAAACGCTGATTTGTTCTGGGAGTCAACTTAAATCTGTTCGTGTTTGGCAAGCACAGAGAAACACTACTGGCTTCTTTCAGAAGTTTCTGACTTGCAGTCTAAGACTAAATGATGTCTTTCAACTACCAGGCCGGCGAGTTTCCATTAAATTAAGCTAGCGATCGAGACCTCACAGCCACGTAAGTTTCCTATCAATAAAACTTGAATTGATGTTTTAACTGCCAAACGTATAGTCTACGTCACACTATCAAACAATCCTTTCTAAATGTTGCGACCTTTTCTGCATTTACGGAAATGATAAAAAACTTTGAAAGAACTCAGTTGGCACTTACGCCCTGGCGCGCGCGCAGTTACAGACTTTGTTTCATTTCTATTGTTTCAATTTCAGGCGCGCGCGCTCATTGGTTAATTCAAATGATTTAAATTTTAATGGCGCAATTATGTTTTCTCGCGCGTACTAAAATAAAGTGGATTTGGGATTTTTGCGGAGTCGAACTGGCGTTGTATTTTTTCTTCGGCATTTAAAGGGGGTTTTCTAATCGATTTTACGGACTTTGAGGGCTGTCGGGAAAACCGTCAGAACACTACCCGTCAATCTTTTCACGTCCTCTTGAGGTAATTCAATTCGCGCATGAATATTAATACGCATACAAACGAGTTTAACTGAATAATATCATCTATCCCACCATATAGTGACCTTGACTTGCATTGAGACGTTTCAACAGTTAACTGCTGGTCTTCATAAGGCTATGTAGTGTTTATCTTAGGTGCATACTTTTCCCTTAATTTGTTCTTTTAAAATCTTCAAGACCTTTTGTTTTAATATTGTAAAAAAAAAACATTTTGGTACTGAACAAAACTACTTTATCTTAGTATGCGTCGCTATAAGTTTAATTCGTAAAATGTTACATTTGAGGAGGCAATTACTAAACAGGCCACGGAGGTATATTTACCAATTAGATTTCTATCGCGTGATAGCTGATAAGGGCGCAGCCCGAATCAGCTATCACGCATCGAAATCGAGAGTTCATAATCTAATTGTTTTAGTATAAATCTTCTAGTCGTTCAAAAATAAAAAAGTAAATTATCTAAATCCTCCTCGCAGACACTTGGGAAACGCGAAGAAGCAGCGCCATTTTGTTGACAGCCACTACTCACTATCTATCACAGAATAGATAGCGAGTAGCGTAGCCAATCAGAGAACGGCATTCGTGATAGAACGCTAGTAGATTTATACTAAAAATATATAGTTACTTAAATAGAAAAAATATATGTAGTGATATATAACTTTAAAAAAGTCAGAAATTTAATAATAATTATGTGTCTACCTGAATATATGTCTTTTTTTCTTTTCAGATTCAACCACTCGGAGGCTCAATAAAGTACTTATAGACTCTGGATTTGCCCCGGAATGGATTTCTTTGGATAAAGAAATTAGACAGGATGTCAAACATCTCAGGGAACGCCTGTTGAGTGAAAGAAGAAAGCTGGGACCGAGTCCATTAACGCTGTCAGCTACTGTCCAATGGAATAACAGCTTGAAGGAATTTGATGACAAGTTGAGTTTTGTTAACAAGAAAATTGACAAATTTAACATCATTGTTCCCATTCTCAATAAACAAAAAGTTCACGTGAATTTCCAGAAGGAGGTAAATAGAACATTGGAGAATTATGGATATGGAACACCTGAAGAAGATGAAATTGAAGCGAACTCCTGTGGAAAACACAAAAGTGGACACAACAGTATGAATTGGTCATTTATTAGAAAACTACTTGAAACATGCAGGGAGGGGTTTTTAAATGGATCTGCTGAGAACAGGACAACAGTGGCGAAAAAATACCTGTGATTGACAGAAGTAAAGAATTAAAGCGATGGGTTCTGAAAGCAATGCTTTCAAGGAAAATCGAAATATATGTCATTCCTGAGTTAAGGGGCCACCCTCGAGAGTCGAGAGTAATGATGATAAAGTTCCGAATGAAACGACCCTCGTTACTTTCGGATTTAGCAGCCTTTTCCCGTCGCTACTTTCGGAGGGTCGCTGCTTTCGGGGGGGGGGGGGGGGGTCGCTACGTTCGGGTAGCTAAAACGTGTACCATGTATGGGCTATTCGAAGTTACTAAAATCGCGACAAATGTAAAAACATACACACTTTTTATTTGGTGAAACTTGTTACATGTTATTGTTTTGAATAACAATTGGAAAGAATCTGTCCTTAAATAATCTACATTAGCAGCAGTAAGTTCCCATTAATACCGGTAATATTAAATCGTATTGTGAGCTGTTGGAATTAGTCGTTTCCCCAGCTGTCGTAATCCTTGTTTGACTTTTACTTCATATGAGATTAGAATATTATCCCTATTACGTATGTAAAGGGTATATTCAGAGACGAAAGGAATACTCTCTGAAAACAAAATGTAATAAACTTTAACTTAAGAGTTATATGTATTGTCCTTAGAATAGGAATGTCAAGGATCATTATAATCATTAAAAATAAACCTCGGATCAGTTTGGTATTTTTCACTCCTTTGGCCTTTTTCATATTTTTTTTCGCCGGCTC
The DNA here is from genome assembly GCA_016490735.1 of Pachyseris speciosa. Lineage (NCBI taxonomy): Eukaryota > Metazoa > Cnidaria > Anthozoa > Scleractinia > Pachyseridae > Pachyseris > Pachyseris speciosa. The sequence continues at coordinate 13,431 of JAEMWC010002257.1, read as the reverse complement.
TCATGATTGAATACATCTTTGGCCGCAAACCGACATACTCAGCAATCGGGACGCCTGCGCACTCGTCTTTCATTTCCCTAAAACCTTTTTGTTGGTTTCTGAATACAGCGGGTGGTCTTTCGGGTAGTCGCTTGTGTCGAAGAGATGTTGGCCAAGGAAGCCTCCGGGGCCCATGACTTTTGTAAATGTCACCAAAACAGTCCTTCTCAGGACTACACTCACCCGGACGATCGTGCTTCACTTAGTTATGGTAGTTCTTTTTGTCCTGCAACGTGAGCAAAAGTTTTGGGCAGTCTGGCGGGTTGAGGCGGAGGTCTTCTATCATTTTCTTTTGGTATGGCGACAGCCATTCTTTTTTTACAGCCTTTTTCTCAGGTGCAAGAGGATAACTATTGTGCGCTTCGTGGAGTTCTTGGAGGTACTCGAGGTCGACTTCAAGAAAATAACCTTTTTTGCCATTTTCTGGAATCTCCAAAATTTCGTCCTCTGTGGGGACCCAAGAATTCCATTTGAATTTTCCCACTGGAAGAGCTTTGATCATTGCCCAGCCATAAAGATTGTTGGCGTCAAAATACATGATATAAATGATTGGTTTGCTTTTATCATAACCTGGCACCAGTGGGTTGTTTGCTTTGGCGTACCTCTTGCTGACCAATGAAATGCCTCCCTGCATCGAGCGCTCAATAAACAAGTGCATGTCAATGTCTGTCAAGAGTTCCAGCTCAACACCTGTCTTTTTCAGAAGCACGTCCCCGACAAGCCGGGGAATGTGTAATAGTGAGCTGGATCCAATCCATACTGTTTTTGGCAGAGATCACGAAAATTTTCGAATACATCTGCCAGAAGTGCAACGTCTGTTTTCACATAAAGGTCGTGGTAGTCGCCGAGGGTTTTGCATTTGAATGTTTCCCAAACCTTTTGCGCGTGTTGGTAATCATCGTCTGAGATGTGTTCGCCGGAAAGGTTGCCGCTAAAGAAAAGTTCTTTGGCAGGAAGTTTCGTTTCGCCAAATCTTTCCCACGAATCCATGTACTCGTAGGGGTAAATGCCCTTTTTGCACAGTAGTTCGTGTTTTGCTACTTCGGGGCAAAGTCTTTTCGTTATTTTCAGCGTCTCTTTCGGTGTGGCTTTCACAAGTGCATCGAGGCTGGAGAGCAGAAAGGCATTGCTCTCAATGAAACGCAGGTTTACCAAAGAGAAAGAAATGTATTTCTCCATGTTTTTGGCGATGCAGTTAAGTTCCCCAGCTCCTTCCACTTTCGACATCGCCTGCATAAGGTGGTGCGCGTCGTAACCTTTCAGGTTGTGGAACACGACAGGAATGGGAATAGTTTTGGGGTTTATGCGCAGTTTTTTGTTGCACTCGTCGTGTGCGGCGCCGCGGAATCGGAATCTGCCTGTGATGTGGCAATGATCTTTCACAGCGTCTCTCAAGGTTTTGCAAAGAAGTGGTTCTGCGCAGAAAAGGCATTCTTCTTGGGTTTTCTCGATCCATTTGTCGATGCCGTCTTTTGGTTTTCTTTGTGGTTTGGGCCCAACAAACACAATTTCTTTCAAAGCTTTGTAAAAGCAGCCTTTATGGCTGCCAAGGCTGCCAAGGCTTTTGATACTGTAAACCATCAGATCTTGCTTAAAAAGTTAGAGGCATATGGCATAAGGGATATACCCTTAAAGTGGTTCACAAATTACTTGTTTAATAGGCAACAATATGTTTCTCTTAATAGTGTTGGGTCATCAAAACAAACGATGAAATGTGGTATACCACAGGGTAGTTCCCTTGGCCCTCTTTTATTCTTACTCTATATAAATGACATTTCTAACTGCTCTGATAAACTGAACTTTAGGATTTTTGCTGATGACACTAATGTTTTTGCCTCATCACCTTCTATTCGCGATCTTGAAAAACTAATTAACGAAGAGCTGGCTAAAATTAAAGAATGGTGCGATCTAAACAAGCTATCTATAAATATTAAGAAAACTAATTACATGATTGTTAAATCCCCTAACAAGAAATCAGGAAACATAAATATTAAATTACCAAATAAAGATGGAAATAGTGACGTAATAGAAAAAAGAGATCATATTAAATACTTAGGTGTCTTACTTGATGAAAAGCTTTCATGGAAGCACCACATAGCATACGTCTGCTCTAGAATTGCCCGAAATACTGGGATTTTTAGCAAACTAAGGCATTATATGTCTCTAGCCCGATTAAAACAACTTTATTATAGTATTGTCAATCCCTACATATCTTATGCTATTCTTGCATGGGGGAGTGGGTATAAAACTCAAATCAAAAAAGTACAAATAAAACAAAACACAGTAATAAGAACAATATTTTTTGCCACTACTCATGGAAAGAACACTGAAAGTGCTTTTCCCTTTATGAACCTATTAGATATCCTATCAGTTACTTCTATCTTTAAATTGCAAGCACTTAAATTTGCACATCGTTGGCATAGCAAAGCACTACCAAACATCTTTGAAAACTATTTTCAGTATGCTACTGATATTCATAGTTATAATACCAGATATGCCACTAATAAAAATTTTATAAGCCGTGCACAAGAACCAACATTGGAAAACAATCAGTATCTTCAGTTGTAGTTGACCTTTGGCAAGATCTTCCAACTAGCTTGAAAAATCTTAACACTTTTACCTTTCCTGGCAAATTAAAAGAATTTCTCCTTAAAACTCAATCCAGTAAGTAAAATCATGCCAACGACTGCCTATATATGTGCTTATTTTTTCGTCTTAGTTTTTAAATGTGTGTATCTGTTGTTGTTTCTGTGTTGTTCTTGTCGTATCTGCTACAATTTGTTTAATTAACTTTCCTTAGCTAGGGGCTAACTAGAAAACTTAAGTTTATGTAGCCCCTAGACACCTTTAAATGGTAATGGTTTAGCTTTTTTTCCCCCTTTTTACAGATCTAAATTCCTTTAAAAAATGTAATGCTAATTGTAAGAAAAGGTGTAAATAATAAAGATTGTTGTTGTTGTTGTTGTTTGCCCACAGTTCTTGCCTGTGCCGTTGTCCCACACCGGCATTGAGTTAAGAAATTCTTCTTTCACAAGGCCTTCGTTGCAGATGTGGCAGTTTTTGGCAGTGTTGAATTTGTACCAGTCTTGTGGTGACATTTTGAGTGGCGCCGGTTTTCCCAAACTTTCGCGTAGTTTCTTTTCCAAACCAAGAATTCTGTTGAGAAACTCCTCCACTGAGTTTTTGTCTCCATCACGGCCTTGGCTGTATTTCGCTACTTTGCAGCTTTGCCCGTCGCTTCTCACACATGTAACAGCAAAGCCACAAGCTGTGTGTTTGTTTGTTTTTTCTGTGCAGGCCGTTCTTTCGCGTTGATCTTCGGGGATTTTTTCAATCAAAGCTTCGAAGTCGGCGTAAATAATAAATGGTGCTTTCATTTGTTTCTGAAAATTTTGAAACTTCAGTGTGTTTTTACCTTTTTCTGGCATTTCAATTCTTGTTGGAGTACCGTTCACACCGTTGCAGTGTTTCTGGTGATTGGCAAGAATCTTTTCTTTGTGAAACCGATAAGGCACATTACGCAAAAGTGTTTTCTGTCTCTGTGTTTGGTTTGGTCGTAAAGAAGAGATGAAAGCCTTTTCACAAAACAATAGTGTAATCTTTCGTCTTCATGAAGAAGCAACAGGTTTATTCTTGGGACGCTTTTGTCTTTTGTGCTGATTCTGAGAGAAGTAACATTGTCGTTTTCCCAGCCAAACACATTCAATGCAATAGTGGGGTTTTGTTTTTCTAGTTTGCAAAGTTGTTTCAAAGGTGTGGGAAAGTCAATACCATCCCAGTTGATACCGTCTTCTCGTGGATACTTGCTGGGTCTTTCTGCATTTTGTCTTACTGGAAACCTAGCAGCTTTCAGGGCCCATTTAACACATTCATTGTCTCTGTTTTGCACGTTAATAATTGCCTTTTTGCTGGCTAATTTTTTCGGTGTCGGGATGTAAGTGCCGCCTTTCAAGGGTTGATATTTTCCGACGTTAACATAAGCAATTGAAATTCTTTTGATAGCCCATCCTAATCCTCGCTCTGACCAATTATCTATTTCCCCATTTATCTGGTCGATAAATTCGTCAAATCTTAAATCAAATCGTTCGTTAAGGTTTGCCTTTGTAAAAACAACCAGTCCGTCTTGAAAGTAATGTCTTTGAGTTTCTTCTACCATTTCCCCATTTTCATTTTGCGTTTCCCTTTTTAAGTATACCTCCATACCAAACTGTGTTTTTAGGCTTCCGTTTGCTCATGCAAACAGCAACCAGAACCCCCACTTTACATGTGTGTGTATAGAGGTGTTAGCCCAAGGAAGCACTTTGCACCACCCACACACCCCTATTGAAGAAAGCGCGCACAGTATACACAAAGAATAGCCGCAGCACGAGTGGGGGAAGAGGTCCTCAACGAGTACTACGGCGAAACCGCCCCAGCGGGGGAAAACAACGGCCCGCCCGCCCAAACCCCCTAGTATGACACTTTTAGTGTTTCACAAACCAATTTTAATGATTGGTTGAATGTTTTCAGGATGAGCGTTGATCCCGAAAACCGCTATAGACAAAGTATTATTAATTTTACCGAATACGTAACGCGCGATCAAGCCTTTGATGTTATAATTGATAATTGATAGACACGGAAGCCTTAGAGCCTCCCCTTTGATGAAGCCTTTTTTAACTCCCGGTGGGTGAGACGAACAGAAATAGGTCTTGTACTGGAACGTCTCAGTAGGCTTAAAATGAGTGCGCACGTCAAGGACTGCACATTTTTGGAATCTTCCGCCTTTATAGATGCTGGTATTCAGGAATGTTGTTTCCATTTCGGAAATTTCAGCCGTAAATTTAATCGTGGGGTGATGATTGTTTGCTTGTTCAATGAACTGCGTTATTATGTTCGTCTCACCCACTGGGAGTTAAAAAAGGCTTCATCAAAGGGGAGGCTCTAAGACTTCTTAGAACGAACTCTTCTAAACAGTTGTTTGAAGAGAGAATCAAAAACTTCAGAACACATTTGTTAAAGAGAGGCTATCCAAAAAATTTTATTGAAACGACCTTCTCAGAAGTAAACTTTGAAGATAGGAAGCTAGCCCTCCAACAACAACAAAAGGAAAACATACGAATCTTGCCTTTTGTCACACAATATCAACCATCGGTGAAAAACCTAAAACAAATCCTCATAAAAAACTGGCATTTAACAGAGCAGCAACCATTCCTGAGCGAAATCTACAAGGACCCGCCCCTCATATCGTACAAAAGAGGGCGTTCGCTCAAGGACATACTCGTTAGAGCCTAACTGTGAAAAAGGCTAAAACACTCGCTGGTGAGTCGTGCAGGCCTGTCAACCCCATTTTACATATCAATTTTTTCAACTCAGGCAACTGCATTCAATCCAGAAAGTAGCTACGATTTAACTAGCCCCTTAAGGAACACAAGGAATCCAGTCTCATGAAAAACCGTTCCTGGAACACAGTTTTAGATTTCCAGTCAAGTTAAATGTACAAGTGATGTCTTCAGGTGAATTAGTACCGTCACGCTGAAGCGTGTTGATGAATTTAGTCTTGTTGTCAAATTAAGAGGAGAAATTAAAATCATTTCTTGTCAATTTCTTTCTGAGAAACGATTTTTGCAACCCGGAAGTAACGAGTCGTAAAAGGTGCAAAGATACTGATGGTCGTTACATCTGGTTACATCATTTTACTCAAGGTATATAAGTAACGAGAGCAAAAGAACTACCGAAAAATGTTTTCCAGTATTAAAAAAAATGTTGTTTCTTTTTATAAATAAATAAAATAATAAACTGAGTAAAGGATGGTAAAGGCTAAGACGTAATTACCAGAAAACGCCAAAGAAATAAAAGCAGGTTTATTAGTTCATTAGTCAGATAAGTAAAGTTTCGGATGTAACTCTGGTAACTGTCTACTGTCTACTACCGAAACATCTTAAACATTCCTGTGCATTTCTCAGCATACTTAATTATTGAGGAAATTCACTTTTCCAGCTTCTTTCACTTTTTCCAATTTGCCTTCGTCTGTTAGTCATCCAGTGTCTTCTGAGTTGATATTTGCGTTCAAATAGCAAACAGCTGCGTTGAAACCATTACATTTTGTTTTCTTGGTAGAGCTAGAATTTTCGAGACATGTTCTGTTGCCCTAAGAATTTCGACAACACAACCACAACCGCAGGGTTTTCGGGTAAATATCAAAACGAGCCCTAAAATTTTCGTCTGTCCCATGGAGGCACCAGGTAACCTTACGTTTTCGTGAGGCTTCTATGCAAAGCTGGTATTTTCGGAATATGCAAAAACAAGCCCTAAAAAATTCGAGAGGACTAGATGTCCCTAGAACGACCGAACAGATCAAATGTTCATAGCGCTGCTCAAAATTCATCTACTTAGCTTTAAAAGCACTCCAAACAACTTTAAATGGCTTTTTAGAGCATTTGCAAAAAAAAAGTCGTTGGGTGCCCCTGCTTCGTGGTTACTGTGTAAACATTTTCGCTTTCATTACAAAAAGAAGCATCTAAATGTCTTTTCACGCATCTGATGATGGCCGAAAGGTATTTAACTGATATGTTCAATCAAGCGTAACGCGGCGAGAAAGAAAGATATGAAATCATCTCTCTGACGATTTTCATGGTCAAAAGATTGTGAATCTTCGACAGCCTCTAAAAAATATAGTTCATTTATTCCGTCTTCGTTGTGAGCTGCTGTACTTCGCAGCTTCGAGCAAAGTAATTTTGAACAAACTATGCGCTGCGTCACCATATGCAAATAAACGAGTGTGTTGTTTTTGTGTTATGCAAATTTTTGGCATCCGCTCGCAGTTTATAAATCCAGTCGCTTTATTGCGGTTTATCATCCAATTTCATCTCGCCGATTTTCAGGCTTATTTGCTGGAATTCGAGAACACTTCGTTTGCGTGCGCGAATAGAAGTTTTAACGTCTCACCCACTCACCCAGCCCACATATGAATGCCAAAGACAGATCATATAAATAATAATAATAATAATAATAATAATAATAATAATAATAATAATAAATAACAAATCTTTATTAACAAATTCTCAAACAATCTTAAATTTACAGTATTATGATCTACTAGAATTGCTAAAACATGATATTCATAATTATATGAGTATTGTTTATATGGATATAATAATTAATAAACTAACTATTAAAATCCTATTTACAATCAATTTAATAAATATCGTATTGTTAGCAAATTAAAAACTAGATATGTGACAAACAATGGTAACTATTAAAATCCTATTTACAATAATAGTAATAATAATAATAATAATTTAATTTTTTAAATATAATAAACAAACTTTATTATAAATAATAATAATAATTCGTATTAAAAGAGGTTTCTTAAAACATAAAACTGTAAAAACGAACGATAAAATCCGACGTTTCGGAGTAGTCATGAAAATTTAAACGAGATCATGCAAATTACAGTATTTAAAGCGATTTTGGCGCGAAAAAAATTAACATAAGAGGGTGCGAAGATTATAAAATACTTTCGCACAAATGGAGTCTGATTGCACGTTGAGATTTGGCTTTAAAACTCTTATAAAAAGCATTTCGTACACTAAGCAGTCAAATTTAGTTTTGCATTTCTTAAGCACTTGGAAACGCTTTAGCAGGTCCTGAGCCATTGTTCCGTGCATGTTCTTGTAGTGTTTGGCAATGGCGGAGGATTGTTGTTTGTGTCCTTTTACACGATTATGTAAATGTCCGCGTGTGTAACCTACATAACCCGCATCGCACAGGTCACATTGAAAACCATAAACAACACACTGCTGATTTACAATTGGTGGTTTTGTTTCCTTAACATTAAGTTCTTGTTCAATTTTCCGGCTCACAAACACAGGCTGGATGGTGGTATGTATTTTTAGGCTCAAATCCTTAAGTTGTTTCCTCACAATATCCGCTGAGATTTGGTCTTTGAATGGTAAAACCACTCGAATCGTGTCATCTGTCTCTTGAGATGGTGATAAAGGTTGCTGCTGATCGCAAACCTTCGAGTCAACGAAACTTTTGATGGTAGAATTAACAAGATGTTTAGGGTACTTCAGCCTTGAGAATACTGTTTTTAAACGGTCACATTCATCGGAAAAATGTGTCCAAGATGAAGACAAACGATATGCTCGATCAAGCATAGTTCTCAGTAGACCCTTTTTATACCGATTGTCAACATGACTCTGATAGTGCAAGAGTAGACCTCATGGGCACCCAACGAGCCAAAGCAGCCAAAAGCTGTAGAAAGGCATTTTTAAGTACCTTATGGTGTTTGAAGTCTTTTTAAAGTGGTATTTTGGTTAGCTAGAAAACTTTGATCTGTTCGGATTCCCTAGCTGAAATGTTAACTGCCCGAAAATTTTAGGGAACAAAATCTTTCTTTGAGAAAATACTAGCTGAAGTTAACTTTCTAACTCACCATTTTTTCTTTCCGAAAATGCTAGCTGACGTTTTTTACTGCCAAAAACAGCAATGACAATCTTTTCGAAAACCTCAGGGGTTATGATTTCTACATTACGAATCTTTTAGGCCACGTTTTACTTACGAAAATCCGAGTGCACTCTTTAATCGACGCCGAAAGCCTTAGGCGAACTACCCTCCACCGAACAGATATCTACCGAAACTTGTCGTTGGGTGCCCCTGAGACCTGAATTAGTAGGTTTCACGTACACCTTTGTCTCAATTTGCGGCGATCGATTCAGTAACTGGATACCCAGAAATGGGTATGGGTATTCGGTTTCCATCGTGAATTTCTAATAACGGAAGCTTTAGATAAACAATTGAGAATAAAAATTAGTGATAAAAATTGTGAATGACGTTTCGATGAATCGTTCATCATTTTCAAATTCGTAAAAACTAAAAGTCAAATTCTTGTGAGTTCTTTATATTAAGTAAGTAAGTAAGTAAGTAAGTAAGTAAGTAAGTAAGTAAGTAAGTAATTTATTGAAGCTCGATAACGTGGGGAGTGGTTGCCCAATCTCCCGAGCCGGGCGCTCATGTAATAAACGCTCGAGCATTCCGGATAGAATTGGAATTTAGAAGTGTTGGTTTTATATGCTAAAATGTGTGTGGGAATCTCGTTGCATGTAATTAAAAACGCTACAATGTGGAACGTAAAAAGTGATAATTAGGTACTAAATAGTTTTGCTTTGATTGAATCAGATTGAGTGTTCAGCTTAGGTTTCATTTCTTGGATAAAAAGCATTTCGTAAATTAAGCATTCAAATTTCCCACGACATTTCTTTAGAATAGTGAATTGTTCCTGAATATCTTTGTTTCTCTGATTGTGCGCGTCACGCAGGTGTTTTCCAATAGCAGAGTGTTTGTGTTCCTGCGTTGAAATAGGTGTCGGCGAGTATAGCCAACATAATCTGCATCACACAGATCACATTTGAATTGATAGACAACGCATTGTTGATTTATTAACGGTGGTTTGGCCTCTGCTACTTTGATGTCGTCGGCAATTTTCTTGCTTGTAAACACTGGGCGTAGATCGCTGTTTACTTTCTTTCCAAGATCGGACAGCTGTCTTCGTACAACGTCGGCTGATCTTTGATCCTTGAACGGCAGAATAATTCGAACGGGCGCATTTGCTTAAACATCGCAAACTTGTTGTTGATTTCGCGACTCGATGAATCTAGTTATTGTGGAATTAATAAGATTATCTTCACTTCAGTTTTAAGAAGATCCCTTTCAAGTTGTCACATTCTTCAGCAAATAGATCAGGTGAAGATGAGAGACAGTAGGCTCGGTTTAACATAGTCATTAGAAGGGATCGTTTGTAACGGGCATCAACCTGGCTTTGATAGTGGAGAAGTAGGCCTTTATTTGTTGTTTTCCTGTGGACACATGTTTTCAGCTGTTTCCCAATCTTTGTGAGTTCCATTCCGATGAAAGGTAGTTTGTTGTTATTTGCAACTTCCATCGTGAAGCTGATTGCCGGGTGTGCTTCGTTTAATGTTGCCAGGAATGCCGTAGCAGTTGGAATATCTTTTACCGCGGCTAAGGTGTCATCCACGTATCTCTTATAAAAGGAAGGTAACTTATCTTCGCTTTCTAGTTTCTCCTCGATCGAACACATAAATGTATTCGCCATGACCAGAGTATTACTGAAACCAAATACTGAGCTGAAATTAAATCACAAGGAAATTGCTGAGATAGATAATAAAGTAAAAGAATACACCAATCATTGCTATCACAGCTTCCTCTTAATATTTGGACTGTGCAATGCTACTTACCCAGTGGCCCTTACCCAGTCGACATCTAGCAGGCATCATGGAATAATATACATGTCCATACTATTTTGACAATAAATGCGTTTACAGCTAAAAGGTGAGCGAGTGAAGTTTAAGTAACGTAGAGTAAAGTATATACCTCACAAATTAATGTGATTTGGTAAGCTGAAGCCACTCTAAAGGCACTAAGGCCACATGGTAGCGGGCATTACCCTTAAATCTACCAAAGCAAAGATTGAGCCCAAGCATTAGCAGCCATGGACAGCTGTTTCGGCCTTGTTAGGCCTCATCAGCATGGCATAGCTAATGCTCAGGCTCAAGTACCCACATATCCATAAAACAAGCAGTGAAAACGTAAAGCTTGTGGGATGTGGCTGGAGTGACAAGGATATACCTCACAAATTAATGTGATTTGGTAAGCTGAAGCCACTCTAAAGGCACTAAGGCCACATGGTAGCGGGCATTACCCTTAAATGCCCGCTACCATGTGGCCTTAGTGCCTTTAGAGTGGCTTCAGCTTACCAAATCACATTAATTTGTGAGGTATATCCTTGTCACTCCAGCCACATCCCACAAGCTTTACGTTTTCACTGCTCGTAGAGTAAAGTAGTCGACCTTGTCTAAGATGAAGGTTTGTTGATATTTTATAACGTGCCATGAAGATCAACTCTTTCTCCTGTTGATGTGTTTCTGCCATTTAGCTAGTATGTTGAACTTGACTCCGGTGACATGAAAGCTTCTGCAAGCTGACGTGAAATAAGGTAGCGGTAGCTCGGTCGACGCTTTGTTATGAACCAAACAAACTGATCTGGTGATTTCTGAACGATACTGTTCATGAACAATCTCTGGCTAGAATCAAAACCAAGCCACAACTAAAAACAAGCCCACTACATTATTACAACGCTGTTAAATATGGATTATTCTCCTAAACGTATCTTGTTCTTTCCAGCGTTTGCCAAAGGGACAAAATGGACATAGTAAGACAAAACTTGCAGTGGAGGTTTAAGGAGACGAACGTGGACGCTTCAATTTTTCTCCTCGTGTGGTGTAAGAACTGATCACAATAGATATCAGCCTGTTATTTGTGCGTTCGCGAATTCTGACCAGCTAACAAACATCTTATGTGCTAAACTGACTTGCCTGTCAACAAGCTCAGTAACAAATTTGATAAGCCATGCCTCCATGAAGCCAGGCCTCGCTTATCAGCTAGCCGATGTTTCAAGTTTTTCCAGTTGCCTGCCCAATACCGTTCACAAGCTACTGCTAAACTCATCATCTCTGTTAATCATCTCACATCTGCCTATGGATGCTTTAAAAAGCGCTTTTATGATTATCAAAAATCCCGAAATCAATTTTGGGAATGAAGTTTGTTAGTTATTTGCTCTGTAATGCCTCACACCAGAAAGCGATGTTACGTATATGTTATGTACACATTAGTCACAAAGGGCTAAATCAATATTACTGTTCAGTGTTGTGTGACCTGTCGCCCGCAAAGTGATTTTCATGAATGAATAAAAATCTTTATTTCAACACGATAGGTTTGTCAGCATAGGTGGTGGGGTCGTGCATCTAAAATGATTAAATTAAATATGAACAAAATCCCTATCATCTAACATCTAAATAATCACTTTCTCTAAAAACTATGTCTGTACATTCAAATGTAAATGTAATAAAATCCGTATGAAAATAGGTGAGTGCAAAGAACATTTAAGTATGAATAAAATCCCTATCATCTAACCTTCAAATAACCACTTTCCTTAAAACTATGTACATTTTAATGTGAACAAAATCCCTATAAAATTAGGTGGGTGCAAAGACCTGATTAATATAAAGTGAGTGGGCTTACATTTTGGAATAAAAATTCTAATAATATTCAACAGCATTGTCTTTGTGTTTAATAATGGCGATTTCGCCTACGTCTGTTTCTTTAGTTTGTTTTTGAAAGCCTTTAGATCCTTGGTCAAGAATCCTTGCTAATTTAGCAGTTCCACGCTATTGCTCCTCTGAATTCGATGGAATTGCTCATGAAATTTGTTTCTGGTCTCGGAAGGACAATGTCACCATTTCTTCTACACTCACGGCTTGATTATATTTGTACGAATAAATCCTTGAATTCTGCAGCGGCGTAACCGTTTATGCATTTGTATAGATGGTTTGCAGCCAATCTCTGGAGACACAGATAACAATGGTGAAACGAATATAATAATAATAATAAAAATTTATTACTTATTAGGCGCAAATTAACATCTGAATATGATCAAATGCGCCGTACAACTATAACTACCAATAATAATTACAATAAAATATACTTGAGAATACCTAAAATTTATAATCTAAAAACTAGTCACTCTAACTACCAATAATAATTACAATAAAATATACTTAAGAATACCTAAAATTTATAATCTAAAAAGTAGTCACTAACTATAACAGGCAAAAGCCTTCCTAAAATAAATAAGTCTTTATTGTTCGTTTAAAAACCGAAACGTTATCGATGTCTCTGATACTTGCAGGCAGACTGTTCCACAATGCAGGGGCAGCTATTTGGAATGATCTGTCTCCCAGAGTTTTCTTTGTTTTTCCTATGGGTAACTGCAATAGTAGTTCTTCAGAAGAACGAAGCTGGTATTTACATTTCTCCTTTAATTGAACTAGATCACAGATATAGGACGGCGCAAGTTGATATATTGCTTTAAATGTTAAAACTAAGATTTTAAACTCGATACGATAGGTAACGGGTAGCCAATGCAAAGAAAATAAGACGGCGGGTGTAATAGGATTAAACCTTGGTGTTGAGTATACGAGCCGGGCAGCACTATTTTGAATGCGTTGTAACTTACTCATGTGTATCGCGGGAACTTTATAAAGAAGACTATTACAGTAATCTAAGCGGCCTATAACAATGGAGTGAACAAGCGTTTGTGTGGCACCATTGGTTAGGTACTTTCTAATCCGCCTTATATTGTAAATATGAAAAGACGCAGCTTTACATATGTTATTAATGTGTGGTATCATACTCATGTTCTGGTCAAAGCATGATCCCAAGTTCGTAACAAATGCTGGTGGACGAACAAAAGGAACTAATGAGAGATCTATTGTTTACGTCCACCAACATGGCGGCGATGACGTAGCGTGAAACCACCTATACAAACTCCATCAA
>JAEMWC010002256.1:0-48455 GCA_016490735.1 Pachyseris speciosa | reverse complement strand
ACACAGCTGAAAACTGCTCTTCAGTTTTAAGGACATGTCATCATCGAATGATGAAGTGAAGCTAGAAAAACTCACAGGTAAAGTGCAGCTGTTGTTTGCAAGCCTTTTTTGGCACAACACAGTAAAAATGCCTGTGAAGAGCAATCTGCCTTGGGCCGCCAGCATCCCAAAGGAGGGAAGAGAGTGATACAGCATTGCTGGTCTCTATAGAATCCTGAGCCAAACGTGGGAATCAAGTATTCTGTTCACAGATCGTCGTGTGGGCAGCATTGAGCGCGAACACATGAACTAGCACAAGAAATAGTAGTTTCGTCCGAACTGAAGTCGTTTCGCCTATTGAGGATAATTCAATCTTTTCGCCAGATAGAGGGACTCGGAGGAAGAGCAAAAGTTGTGATAGAGCGGCAACTTGGTTCGTTCGCTGTACTGGTTTATACATAAACGTTTACTTTTTTCGTTTACAACATGGAACCAATTTTACTACGAAGATTGTTTTCCAGGCCTTATATAGTGCGAATTCTCTCGCGATACACTGTATGGTAATTTAAGTATAATCTACCAGCGTTCTGTCACGAATTGCCGTTCTCTGATTGGCTACGCTACTCGCTATCTATCTGTGATTTAGATGTGAGTAGCGATTGTCAACAAAATGGCGGTCGCATCTTCGCGTTTTCGGAGTGTCTGCGAGGGGATTTATACATAATTCATTTGTTCAGTTTTTAACGACTAGTAGATTTATACTAAAACAATTAGATTATTCGCACTCGATTTCTACGCATAATAGCTGATTCGGGCTGCGCCCTCATCAGCTATCACGCGATAGAAATTTCGAAGCTCATAATCTAATTGTTAGATATTACCTTTCGTTGTTTTCTTTGTTTTGGCAGAAGAAGCAGAGGAAGGCTTATTGGGAGAAAATAAATACGGATCGCATGGCTAGATAATAATTCCAAAAGGGAGAAGAAACGAGGAGCGAAAAAGGTAGGTTTTTTCGTAGTACAATGGTTGTAGAACTTGCCTATTTTTAATCTTTCTTTGGGCCTATTGATTTAGGGGGCGGTCGGAAGTTTTTCCTTTTTCAAAGTTTTTTTTTTGGTGGAGAGATGAGAAACGAGGACCGACGGCAACAAAAACGTCATTTCAAAATGTATCTTCTTGTTATTGTAGCACTTTCACGATTATTCCAGTTTTGTTCAACTTGTAAAATGTCGTCGAACTATCCAGGAACTAAATTTCTATGAACGGCGTTAAAATAAAGAAAGAGAAAGAAAATTTGTCATCATGTGCTCACGTTCTCGCCAAAACCTAAAATTTGGTCATTTTCACGTTGTTTGTTTTGAAAGGGTACGGTAAAGAAATGTACCAAAATGTAAAACACACGTGCAGAGCTATTGTTTTACTCATTAAATCTATTGTTTTGTGACGTTCTCGTTGACGTTCCCGTCCTCGTTTTTTGAATTCCCTATATTGTTGTTGTTGTTGTCAACTCCCTTGCTATGAGTCGCTTTCCCGCCCCTGTATTCAATGTTGATCACAAATACCTGCAGAGATTACACGCGTTGATTCTCCTTGTTCATTAACGTTGCACTGAGACGAGGGGAGTCGGGAGGGGCAAAAGAAAAGGAAAAAGCATGCATGAAGGACATTATCCCCAATTCAAATTGACCAGGAGTGCAGAAGATGCTGATGTGTAAAACAAGACAGAGCATGTGGAGGCAAAAGGTTGCAACTGTACGATCAGTGGATCCGATTGCCCCCTTAGTAACATCATTCCGAAGGAGAAAGAAACAAAGTATCAACTCAGAAACAAAAGTGCTCATCGCCCGGATACAAAGACTGAAAGATTTAAAGTGTATTCGACACAAAATTTTTCATTAGCTTGTTCGAAAGAACTTTCAAAATGATGAAAGAACGGCGTTTATTTCATTGTGATAGCACTCTTGGTTGCCGAGTTATTCAAGATTTTGATTTATGCAAATTAGGGGACTTGTGGACGTCTCAAGGTGGGTCCAAAATGAAGTAAAATCACAAAATATGGAATATCTGTGCAAATACTAAGTCTACAGGGTTGAAATTTTGCAGGGTTGATGTGCTGCCAGAACTACAAATTGTGATAGTGGTTATGATGTCACCATAGCAACACACTCGTTACTAGACCTCTACCTTACCAAAGGATAAAATCAGAGTTTCCCTCCCCAAGAAGTGCTATTTGCTCTTGATGTTCATTCAGTAGTGGGTGCGAGCTAATATGGACATTACACAGCACAAGTATAAGAAAGTCTGTTAGACCGTGGAGCAATAAATAAGGCATTTTTCATTTGGGAAGGTAGAGGTCTGGTAACGAGTATGTTGCTATGGTGGCATCATAACCACTATCACAATGTGTAGTTCTGGCAGCACATCAACCCTGCAAAATTTCAACCCTGTAGACTTAGTATTTGCACAGATATTCCGTATAACTGGGGGGGTAAACGCGGCTAAAATTACAGTAAATGTATGGGATTTTGACCGACTTTGAACCGCTGTAACATCGCTATAAAGAGGCGGATTTCCGCAGCGAAAATATCTTTCAAAAGACATTTGTACTGACATTATTTCATGAAGTATAAAGAACAGATTCAGGCTACAGCGACCGTATACGAATTTTTAAGATTTCATACAAACCTCTCTAATCAAAATTCTGCAAATTACCGCGAATTTAGAAGCCACATGAGAAGATTTATAATTCTAATTTACGGAAGTCGTACCTTCGTTAATGGCCTTATTTTCTGTTGAATGAACGACATTAATAAAACCGTTAAAAGTATTGGCAAATTTTGGAAATCCGCCTCTTTTTAGCGGCGTTACAGCGGTTCAAAGTCGGTCAAAATCCCATACATTTACTGTAATTTTAGCCGCGTTTGCCCCCCAATTAATATGGCGCCAATAACCGTGGAGCCATCTATTTACAATTAAACTGAGTTTTATTTTTTTCTTCTTTGCGCTTTGATTTCCAGGTTGCCAGAAAAGCAGAAGCGTTACAAGTGCAGCGCCAAAATCATATACGTTTCGACGATAGTGATGGGGAAGGAGAAGCGTGAGATGAGTTGTGTGGCTTGGAGGAGTATTTATCCTTTATCACCCAAGACAAATGCTTCAAGCTGCTATTTAAAGGAATTGAGTGAAGAGATGTTGGAAAATAAATCACCCTGAGAGCTGTAATCCGCCCAAAACTGAAGTTTGATGTGCGAGCTTGTGATAACAAACTACTGAAGAACAGCACCGAAGCCTCAGCTCTAGACATAGCTGGTTTATCCAGGCAGATAGTGATAGCTAATCTGGAACGTATCCTTTCTCAGAAACGTCGTCAGACTAAAAAGTTACCTTATAGTGGTTTTCTGTCGAGTGTCGGAACTAAATTCTCGTTCGTTTACTTTGCTGTGATTGGTTGGCAAAACTCCGCCACTTTCTCAACCAATGAGAAGCAAATCCAAAACCAATCGTGATGCACCCAATGGCGCACGCTTTTCCCGCGCTTGCGCCGGTTACGTGTAACTGCTTCGAATTCTGATTGGCTCATTGCACAGTTTGGGTCTGTTTTAGCAGCGTTTTAGCAGCGACGACGGCGACAGCCACGAAAACGTCATTCCAAAATATTACTTCTCGTTTCTGTATCTCTTTCGCGATTATCGAAATTTCTTTTAACTTGGAAAATGTTGGCGAACAGTGCAGGGACTAAATTACTATGAATGGCGGTAAAGTAAGGAAAAAAAAGAAAACTTTGCCGTCATGCGCTCACGTTCTCGAGAAAACATAAAATTTGGTCATTTCACGTTGTTGTTTTGCAGAGGATGGGAAAGAAATGTACCAAAATGCAAAACTGTAAACGGCACGTGCAGAGCGCTTGTGTTTACTCATTAAACCTATTGTTACGTGGCGTTCTCGTTGTTTTTGCCCTCGTCGCTGCTAAATCTCCCTGCGGTTGTTGTGGTTTGGGGCTTTTACGGTACTCCTGACAATTTCACCTCCAAATCGCGTCTACAGACAAAGTGTCTTGGTTTTAAACGAGTGCTCAAGAAATAGGTAGGTGAAACCAGATAACGCAGTGCTAAACGCTAAATATATATATATATATTAATATATATATATATATTAAGAAATAGCAATCGGCTTAAGTTTAAAACTTTTCGTTCTGCAACAGGGTTTTGCCGTTAACTTAAATTCGCTCAGCGGACGAAGATACTACTATAAGCTTCTTTTTAATTACACTGAAGAGAGGAAGTTTGATGAAAAAAATACCACCCAAAGCTAACAGTGAAAGATTTATTAGACAGAAAGTTCGTTAACTGGCAGTAACTGTGAAATTATTATATTCCAGTGCGTTTGAAACTAATTTATGTTAATTATTATTGTCGGACTCTCCGTCATCCTTTGTGCTCCTTCTAGTCCCAGTTTTTTTGCTGCCTACTCTTTTAAAAGTGCACGTATCATGGTGAATATATTGAAAATTCGGCATCAGTAAGTCTGTATTTCTCCGCAAAGTTTATTGCCTTCTTGCTCTGTGTTTTCCTGTGTTTCCTTTTTCTGTTTATTCTCGCTTCTTGTTCAAAGAGTCCTTCTCGATCCGATCTGTCGAAAAATTGCGAGTTCTTCAAGCGACTCCAGAGATCTCGTTTAATGCAGATGAACAGCAATAAAACTGAAAGGAACCAGTAATTTTATTTCACGTTAGGTTAGCGGCTCTCCAAGTTTAATAGTTTATAAATAATGTACACAAGTCATTGGCTTCCCCGTGGGGTCGACCACCGGGCCAACCAGCGAGATATGTGGGGGAATACAAGGAGATGGATAAGATTCTTTGCCTGAGAGCAGGGAAAAATCTCGACATTGTTTTACGGTCAAAGATTAGGGGGTGGGGAATTCACAAGTTTATAAATAAAGATTTAAGGGGTGTTTTCTGTCGAGAGACGCTTCACCTAGGGGATTTTGTCTTGCAAGATTCCCCGACCCCCTGGAGAAATTCCTGAAGTTTGCTTCACTGATTTTACAATCCCCTGATTAACCCGGGGAGTCGACCCCACGGGGGAAGCTCATTACATGTGCTACCAAGCTGTATACGTAGTTAACGTAAAGCTTTACGTTTTCATTGCTTGTTTTATTGATATGTGGGTACTTGAGCCTGAGCATTAGCTATGCCATGCTGATGAGGCCTAACAAGGCCGAAACAGCTGTCCATGGCTGCTAATGCTTGGGCTCAATCTTTGCTTTGGTAGATTTAAGGGGTAATGCCCGCTACCTTGTGGCCTTAGTGCCCTTAGAGTGGCTTCAGCTTACTTGATCACATTAATTTGTGAAGTATCCTTGTCACTCCAGCCACATCCCACAAGCTTTACGTTTTCATTGCTTGTTTTATTGATATGTGGGTACTTGAGCCTGAGCATTAGCTATGCCATGCTGATGAGGCCTAACAAGGCCGAAACAGCTGTCCATGGCTGCTAATGCTTGGGCTCAATCTTTGCTTTGGTAGATTTAAGGGGTAATGCCCGCTACCTTGTGGCCTTGGTGCCGTTTGATTGGCTTCAGCTTACTTTATCACATTAATTTGTGAAGTACAGTCCTTGTATACGTTGTTACCTTCATAATGGTATCAAGCAAATGCACAATCATCGGTGAACAAGTTTCCACTTAATAGGTTGCCATAGCAACACTAGAGCCTGTCAGAAACACCCCCAATTTTAGAAGTATGCGGGAAAAGCAAATCTTAGTAAGGGCTAGTGGAAGCTAAAAATAAATTTGGAGGTAACCACACATTTTTCAGGGATGATCAAACAACAGTGGTTATTAAAAGGCTTAAATTATGCAGCAATGCATGGCACTTATTTATCCAATTTGAAGCTTAAGTGTCCCTGAAAAGAGAGTGGTTACCCACACATTCTTTTCTTGGATTCCAATAGCCCTTGCTAGGACTTGTTTTCGCGCAGTCGACATGAACCCAGAAAAGATACTTTGTCTTGAGGAACACTAGTTTCTCGGGCAGTCAGATCAATCTCGTGCCCAGAGGTCGCGATCATTTTGGACATGCGTGAGCGTGCTGACTAAAAGAAAAGCGGGCTCTTGGGACAAGATTATCATAAGATGGGAAGAAAGTATGCGCAGCAACAAAAGGAGGCACTGTCCTTAAATACCAAATGACGTCATCCTTTTCCCACTGAAGTTCCATTACTTCAGGTATCATGGAATTCTGAGCAATTAAAAAGTGGATTCTGGTTTCTATATAGAAAACCAATGGAATAAGGAGGATCTCTATATATGCACTCTGATTACTCAGTAGGGCAAGTAGTACTCACCCCGAATAAAAACGAAGTGACTGCCTGTTTCTTCGATCTCGAGTCAGAAATGGAAGCACAATGTTACCGATTAAAAAGCAATTATAAGGCCACATA
This sequence comes from Pachyseris speciosa, assembly GCA_016490735.1. Taxonomy (NCBI): domain Eukaryota; kingdom Metazoa; phylum Cnidaria; class Anthozoa; order Scleractinia; family Pachyseridae; genus Pachyseris; species Pachyseris speciosa. The sequence goes on along the minus strand of JAEMWC010002256.1, from coordinate 42,033 downwards.
CCATAAAACAAAGGAGCCAACCAAGCGAGACATAAGTGAGGTTATGTTGTTTATATTGTAAATCTTTTGAATTCAACCAAGTTTAATTGACCGGCTATATGATTTCTCCACTCCATAGTTTACTTTCTTTTTCATTTACTGAAATTCCGTAATAGGAATACTCGCACAGAATAAGAGAACAATCGCGTTCTTTGGTGATTTATTCCGTTTCGGCACGAATGGAATGGTGTGAAAATTGCGTCATGAATTAATCCTATTCTGCAGCGATAGCAAAATGAACGGAATAAACGAACAAACAAAGGAAATGATAGTTCATAATTTTTCCTTGTTTTGCTCATACGTGTATCTTGTTTTGCGGAAAAAATATTTCTCAAAAGACGTCAGGCACTTGTGAACCTTTTTGCAGGGAAACGTGGTCTCAATAAAGGTTTGGCAAATATTTTACATAACGATGAAATTCGTAATGTAAACAAATGTAAAGAAACTTTATTTATACACGGTTTTGACAACCAACAATTTTCCTCTTGCACAGGCTTAAGTGAAGAAAAAACAGTAAAAAGTGCAGCAAAGAGCTTGGTGTTGTAGCATATTATTCCCGGATGCACAAGCCATGGCAAACTAAATTGAGCCAAGTTTGAGAAGTTAAACCCTAGGTCCTGGCAAATTACTTCGAAATCAAGGTAACATTTAGGGACGTTTACACGAGAGAAAATAAGCCGCGGCTTACATAAGACGCGAGCGGGCCATTTATAAGAGTGCGGCTTACCTAAGACGCGAAATGCTCGTATAAATGGTTCGCGGCTAAGTTCGCTGTAATAACAAAATAAGCGCATGTTTGAGCAAGCCGCGGACAACGCTTGAGTACATTTATACGAACACTTTCACGTCCAAGGTAAGCCGCGGCCAAGATAAGCACAGCCCAAAACCGCTAGGCCAGGATAAGCCGCGGCTTGAGCTAGCTGCTGATGGACTAAGCCGTGAACTTCCATTATGTACCTTTTAAACGGGGTGTTCGCGTCAGTATATAAGCCGCGGCTTATTTTCTCTCGCATAAACGGTCCTATTGTGGCCGTATGGCTAAAGAAGAGTTCACGAACTTGTTGATTGTTTCGTCGAGCTAGCCTTTTGTTTGTTTGTTTTTGCTTGATTCAAAAACACTTTCATGCTTACAAGGCGCAAAAATTGCTTCCGTAACATTTTTCTTCCTCAGCATGCCAGGAATCGTATCCGGCTTCCAGAGATATTTCTGTAACAAGGTCTCCAAGAAGTTTAGCCAGGCCATCGTAAGGCTCTTAAAGGGCAGCATCGTGGGGTTATCCCTGATATTTTGACCAAATATTTACTAAGTCAATTTTCAGTGACTCTTTCATTCAGGATTACCAGTTAGGGACCGCGTAGGGGGAGGGACTTACAATCCATGGTACTGCCCTTTAAGATACCGTGAAATTTCGTAATTCCGAAGATAAGCCCTGGTTTTGGGATCAGTAAAAAGGATCTTTTTTTCTTTGGGCGGGGAGGGTGGTGTCTGAAAAGGGCATACCGGTAATATAAAGCGGGGAGTGGGGGGGGGGGGGGGGGGTATTGCAAGATGGCTAGGGTTTCTCAATTAAAAAAAAAAACAGAGAGAGAGAGAGGTTAAATATTACCATAGCAATCTAAAATAGCTTGAAACAGCTTTGAGGGAGTCCAATATTTGGAATACAACGCGGTATTTCATGCTACTGAATAGAACTAAGTACTCACCTAATATCAAAACCACTGAGATCACAGCACTTATAATTGGTATTATCGACTCGTCCGCCGTTGGCTTCTCACAGCTTTTCCACTTCCATTCTCCGCATACCTTATTCCGTTCATTCGAGTTTGCAGCGTCGTAAATGTTACATAACAGCTTTGATTCGCACCAGAAGCAAACGAAATCCCGTACACAATCTTCGCAGTTATTTGCATCACTGCAAAGCAGTGAAGCTGAAGTCGTATTTGCTTCTTGACTATACATTTTTGCTGATCCCAAGTTAGGAGCTGTGATAAGAATACAGAAAACATTCCATGCAAAATTCATACTCGGCAAACATTGGCGCCTTCCCTGTCGAGTTGTATTTGAAATCGTTTATGTGCTGTACACGCGCGAAGCGCTAAGATCGTTAATCCGCCAATTTTGAAATTTAAATTTGCGCGCGCTAAAGCCAGTATAATTGTAGATTATCGCGCGTTCATTCTTGTTCTGTCTGCTGGGGGAAAAACGATTACAAGCCTGAAGCCTGAAAAGTATCGGCATCAGTTATCGAGTTAAAACTTACAACGATAAAGCAATGATCACCAAAGACGGTCTGTTTTGAGCATAAGTAAACTTTCTCAACTATAAATGGCATGGCAAGAGAATTTCGATGTTGGTCAGTTGGGTTTGCGCACGTGTGGTGTCCGTGCGTCTTTCGTGACAAGACTCACGCGTTCATTATCATTACAGCTGTCAAAAGATTTTGCGATAAATGATAGGCCTAATGATATAACGTTCAATATTTTAAGTGGTACAAGCAACCAATCCACGTACATTGTATAGGTTCTTGTGTTGCAGGTGGACTTCTGATTTAGCATAAAACCGAAGGTAAGAAACGCTAAATTTGCGTGCTCTTACGCGCAAATCAGCTCGAAGTTCTGAGTATAATTATTGAAATGAAATCTTAGGCAGTACTTTTCAATGTAGTTCTAACTTTAAAGAAGCTACGTCACGTTCTTTGGATTTTGACAAAGAGTTTATCCTCAATTTTTCAACTGAAAAGTCATTTGTAATCCGTTTCAAACTTCTCCATCCTTCACCATCCTTGCCATATTTGCATTTATTCTTGTCTCTTTGGTGCTTATCTTACCTGACAAATTGTTATTTCACTGTTTCCCATTATTTAAATGCATTTTTTATGTCTCTCCTAATGACCCAAAATATCGTGACCGAGCTCCTTTAAGAGTCTAGATGTGATGATGTAACCCTATATGTATGGTCAGTCAGATGGAAAGCTATTCAGCAATATGCTGTCACTTGTACTGAACAAGAAAGCTTTAACTGACTAAAAATTATAATAATAATTATAAAAAAATTTTAATGCTCCCTCAGGGCATTCCGACTTATTTACAAAGTGCCGATGAAAGCCTCTTCCTGCGGTGCTGTTTATTGCATTGTGCAATGTGGTTCCATCTTTTGAGATGAAATACGTCAATGCGACCATTCAAATGAAAGCTACTAAGCAGTACTTTCCTGTGGTGCTGTTTATTATGCTGTAAAAGGTGGCTCTAACTTTTGAGTCTGCGGTGTGGCCATTCAAAGCTTTCCTGTGGTGCTGTTTATTGTACTTTATATAATAACAAAATCAATGCGCGCGCTCTGATTGGTCAATCAGCTATGGTTTATTGCGCCAGTAAACTCATGGAAATTTCGCGCGTCTTCTGGATTATTATATAAATTAAAAACAATATACCACAACTTTCTATGGTTTATAGGCTGATAAACCTCTTGGGATGTTGGAAGAACACTCGAAGAATCCGTAAATCACTCGCCTGCAGTTTGTGATCTACGAATTCTTCGAGTGTTCTTCCAACATCCCAAGTGGTTTATCAGCCTATAAACCATAGGAACTTGTGGTATATTGCTTAAGTACAAGGTGGTTCTGACCATTTGACTCTGCTTTCAGTTTCGGTTTTCTTCCCTGACGCAAAGGGTGTGACAGCAGAAAGTCCCGCCTTCTACCCTTCTATCGCAATAGCCATTTTCGAGTTCGCCATGACCGCTGAATAAACGCACTGAGAACGCATTTGTTCAGGGTTAGCCTTCATATGAAGTGAATATATTCACAAATTCCAGCGAGAAGATGACCTGTTTACAGCTCTGTCTATTGTTTAATTTTCAAATTTGTGGCACCTTTCCCCGGTATTTGTGAATATTTTACTTTTGGTCGAGGCTAACCCTGTATGAATGCGTTCTCAGTGCTTTTATTCAGCGGTCATGACGAACTCGAAACTGGACTATGCGCGTCCCCCAAACAATCCCACAATCGCTTGTGCGGCCACCTGGTCCCAGTGTATTGAAATCCTTGATTACATTTTCGAGGATGGATGAAAGAAATCCGCAAATTTCGCGAAAATTTCGTGTTACACGGTAGGATACATTCTCGGCAATTTTTGTTTTCGATTTTAGCGCTTTTATTTACTTTTACTTCTGTTTTAGACTTTTTTTTCTTACTCTTTCGTTTTCCCGTTTTGGTAGTCTACTTCATGATCTCTGCTTTGCTCTCCTCTGCCATCGTCCAAGCTACGATATCCGACGTGTGTTCACTCGCGCATCACTTCGGTGGCCCTTCGGCTGTCCCGTCTCATTCCTTGTTGTCACCTCTAGCACCCAGGCCTCTTAAACTGATAAGTTTGCTGAAACGCCTCACCTTACTTCCGGTTTTTCTAAGAATACTGGTGCAGGGTTCTGGGAAACAAATGCATCATAATTTTTTTCATCCTCTCTTGGAAACATATGTAGTGGAATAGCTTCATCCTGGAGAGGTAAAAGGTGAAGAAGACTAGAGCAGTGAGGTAAACAAAATATAGGAAAACTCTCGTGTTAGCGCAAATCAAAGCGTCACACGAGTTATGAGTACAAGACGCCGTAAATGTCCCAACGTGTGCTCGTTAGTAATGTTTCCAGATTTAAGTTGTTTAAATTGCTCGAAAATTGCCTAACAGCTACGTACCCTGCAAGGAACGTTTCCGCAGATTTTTCGTCCCTGCAAAGGCAGTAAGATGTAGAATTCGGTCCTGCTTTCGTCATTACATCTCTATGGTTTTATATTTCTCTATCGCAGAGAAAGTTTGCGACTCAAAGCAATCTTTTTTTCGTTCAAGTTCGGTCGAAACTTTCTTGTGTGACAAGGTAGCTTTTAACGAGGTAAAGTTTAAAACTTCAGACGTATTTTGATAATGGGAACTGGTTAGCGGGAAAAATACCCCTTGTGTCTTCTCACAACCTTAAGGAAGACATAGCCAATTCAAACTAAAAATACTTTACAGAGCATTTTAGATATCTTCAGGCCGATTTACACGGTACTATTGTCACGCGCGTCTTGACGTATATGACACACACAAAGTCGTGTCGTGTGAATGCTCCTACAAGTCCTCTACAACAGAAGCACGCGGCGTAAAATTTGTTGTATGGTTTCGAATCTGATAATTCAAAATCTTACCACAGTCGTAGGCGTAGGCAATACAATCTCGAACCCAGGCTCTCTGTCTCTCTCTCTCTCTCTCTGTCTCTGTCTCTCTCTGTCTCTCTCTCTCTCTCTCTCTCTCTCTCTCTCTCTCTCTCTCTCTCTCTCTCTCTCTCTCTCTCTCTCTCTCTCTCTCTCTCTCTCTCTCTCTCTCTCTCTCTCTCTCTCTCTCTCTCTCTCTCTCTCTCTCTCTCTCTCTCTCTCTCTCTCTCTCTCTCTCTCTCTCTCTCTCTCTCTCTCTCTCTCTCTCTCTCTCTCTCTCTCTCTCTCTCTCTCTCTCTCTCTCTCTCTCTCTCTCTCTCTCTCTCTCTCTCTCTCTCTCTCTCTCTCTCTCTCTCTCTCTCTCTCTCTCTCTCTCTCTCTCTCTCTCTCTCTCTCTCTCTCTCTCTCTCTCTCTCTCTCTCTCTCGGTAGGCAAATATTTGAATGGCGAGTGTCCAGAGTGTCGTATACAATTTTTGTGTGGCGCGCGAGCAGCGCGCGCTATAGAAATAGACCCATTCGGCTAGTTCAATGTTGGGTAGCGGGTAATGCCCGCTGCCTTGTGGCCTTAGTGCCTTTTGAGTGGCTTCAGCTTACTTGATCACATTAATTTGTGATTTGCTTTACGTTTTCATTGCTTGTTTTATTGATATCTGGGTACTTGAGCCTGGGCATTAGCTATGCCATGCTGATGAGGCCTAACAAGGCCGAAACAGCTGTCCATGGCTGCTAATGCTTGGGCTCAATCTTTGCTTTGGTAGATTTAAGGAGTAATGCCCGCTACCTTGTGGCCTTAGTGCCTTTTGAGAGGCTTCAGCTTACTTGATCACATTAATTTGTGAAGTATCCTTGTCACTCCAGCCACATCCCACAAGCTTTACGTTTTCATTCAATGGGTATTTAAGGGGTAATGCCCGCTACCTTGTGGCCTTAGTGCCCTTAGAGTGGCTTCAGCTTACTTGATCACATTAATTTGTGAAGTATCCTTGTCACTCCAGCCACATCCCATAAGCTTTACGTTTTCATAGCTCAATGTTGTACCCAATTCAAATCTCCTGGGCTTAAGATTCTTTGTGTATTGTATTTGCATTATAGTGTAGCATTCATATTTAAATGATATGGAAATGCTTGGAACAAAACGTTTTAATCCCAAAGGGTTTGAATTGGGTACAACATTGAGTAAGCCGAATGGGTCTATTGCATGCAACAGTTGTAAGCAAAAATCGGACCGCGTAATTGCGATTTGTCAGTGTTTTGAAATATGATGTAGATTGCGATCAGTCTTCTTTTCTTCTCCTGCGTTTTGTAGCGCACATTGGAGCCACATAGATAGATAGTGCAAAAACTAATGAATGAGTTGCCAGTACTCGGATACCCATGTTATGCTCAAAGGATTATGGGATCGCCAGGGGGCAAACATTGCAACTCGCAAGAAGGAGATGTACGGCGTAAAGTTGTGTCTTCGCAAAAAGTAGCCTGCGTGCAGACGTCTCCTATTTCCTTTGTTGCATGCGGAAAAGGGACGTTTACGAAACAGCGTCGGTAATCGTGTTCCAGTATCCTGCTGTTTGGTTTTAAATTTCGCATAAATAATGAAACATTATCCGCCCCTGTGGTTGTCTGGCCGCATGTACCCCGACACAACATTTTCCCCAACTTTTCAGCCCTTCAGTCAGCGGGTTCACTTTCGTTTTACTCGGCCAATGAGCCTTGACTTGCACTACAGTCTTATCAGTGTTCATTTTCAGACTCTTCAGCTACTTGATCATTGATCACAGGCCTAACAGGAGAATTGGGAATTACGCGGCGTTAGAATGCTTGGGGAAGACCTTGGCGAGTGTTGAAGATAGCGTTAGCGAGGAGCCATGCATGATCGTTCGGCCAAGAAGAAGCAGATTCGTCTAGGTGGTAGCGGGCATTACCGCTAGGCCTGACCTACCATGTGGCCTTAGTGCCTCATTTAGAGTGGCTTCAGCTTACCAGATCACATTTATTCGGTGAGGTATCCTTGTCACTCCAGCCACATCCCACAAGCTTTACGTTTTCACTTCTTGTTTATCAATAGATTTTACCGCATTAATCACCGCTTGAAAACTTACAATTTTCATGCACCAAAATCAGCCACCTCCTCTTCTCACAAAATCACGGCGAAAATGCGTTAGTCTTTGTTCAAAATCAATTCTTTTGACGAATAAACAACTTCGCGCCGCATATTTCTTTCCAGCGACTTGCAATGTTTGCCCCCCGCCCCTGGCGATCCTATAATCTGTTGCGCATACATGGGTATCCGATTACTGGCAACTCGTTCAATGCAAACTGGACGCCGACGTTTATTGCAATTCGCCCGCTCGTGGGGTTGGATATGCAGGCAGCGAGAGACGAGGCTCCCTCCTCCGTGCTAGTTCTCTTATGAGATGTAACTAATTTTACCACCCGTTCACGCGTGATTGGTGCTGCTGCTCACAGAAACGGTGTATTTTGCGGGTATTTTATATAACATCGCGATTTGGTAACAGCTGTGGTCAGGCGTTAAGCGTTAACTTTCTGTGGCGCTTCAACTGTTTATTATGCTGTACGAAGTGGCTCTAGCTTTTAACTGCGATTAGGCCCAGATGTAACATCTTTCTAGCTTTACGGCCTTTCCCGCGGGAAAGCCGGTTTACCATCGAAACAAAAATCAGAGCCTAAACGCAGTTTTGAGTCTGGATAAAATCTATAGGTGTGACCATTCAAAAGAAAGCGTCTGAGTGCTACTTCCCGGTAATGCTGTTTATCATGCTTTATACTACAGTCAATCAGATTGCAAGATCGACAGTATTCCATTGAGCCTTCCCATCGTGCACCGTTCGTCGCAGTGTCGGTAGTATTTATACGATAGAAAACAGAATAAACAGAGCTGACAGAATGAAGAAATCTGTTTCCTTCAGCACTAATTCAGCGAATTTAATTTCCCGCGTCATGGATGCTATAAATACTCGGGGATTCCCCAGCATGTCGCACATTTCAATAACAACCACGACAATTGCGCGTTAATTTTGTATTGAATTACTGACGTTGTACAGTGGCTTATATTCCTTCAAAGACGTTTCTTTTCCCGCTTCAAATAGGAGGTTTGTGAGGTTTCGTTCTTGAGTGTGTGTTCTCGTTTGATAACCCTGTTTTCTCAAGAACGTTTCGTGAATGTTGTTCTGTAGTCGTTCAACTACTATACTATTCATGACCATGAATTTGAATAGCCAAAATGGCGCCTTTGCACATTGCCTAGCAAAGCGCTTTCCATTCCTTTCTCGGAAATCATATTAATATAGCAAAATTACTCTTAGAAAACAAGGAAGATGGTAAGCTTTTATTGTAGTAACATTTCAGTTTCTTCTTTAGCGACTGTAAGCGCTTCTTGACTCAACCGTCGGTCGAAAACCGATGAAGCTACAAATTTACATTTTAAGCACGACTGCCTTTGAACACGACGATAGATGGCGAATGATCCGACTAAATCACCGCATAAGAACATAGCTGAACTTCAGCAAGAAATCCAGCGTCTTTCGCTTGAGAAGGGTCAGTATTTGGACGAGCTGAATAATGGCGAGACGTTGAAAATGCAGCTGAGAGAGACTCGGAGAGACGCCAGGCATTTGTCTAAACAAAAGGAGCGATTGCAAGTGATGGCGGATATATCGAAGGACGAGGTAATATAATATACTAAACGTGATAGCTTAGGTCTTAGGTTGTTTAGATCAGTTAAACCTAAAACGGGAGCTGCCTCGTTCACGCTAATTTTTGGGCCTTGGCCAGGGACGGCGTTCGTTCGACTGTGACTGATTGGGAGTGGAAAAAAAAAAACAAGAACGCCTGTGATCACACTCGGCCCGGAGTCGTTCGTAAACAAGAAGGTTTAAGGCTGTGTTTTTAGTTAGGATATTTTATTTAGGAGATTTCGCCCTGGATCGGCCCCTCTTTCGTGTAAAGTTGCCCGGGTGACATGTCAGAAGAGCATGTTTTTTGTGTTCCGTTTGTGGGCAAGCATATGCTCTCAGTTGCTCTAATGAAAGCGGAGGCGGGTTTTGACGAACGATGAAGCAGTCTGTAATTGAAAAACTGCTGAGCTTGTCTTTGTTGTTACTCCCACGCCGATTTAAAATCTATTTGAACTCGTTCCAAAGGTCTGAAGTAAGGAGCCATTTCAGCGATCTATCCCTCTTGCTTGTCATGTGAGGACCTTCAAAATGTCGCATCATGACCGAAAATAACCGGCGTTCTGTCCAGAAGCGCCTGCTCGCAAAATAAGCCGGATTTTTGTCGCAATGGCCATAAGGCTAGTGGGCGATTTCCCCACTCTAGTCAAGACAACGAAAGTTTCGATTAGAACTGACTAGAAACCGGTTGTTTACCGTCAAGTTTGCTTTCATTACGCTCGAGCAAAGAGTTGTAAAAATCACTCGCCTAAAGGTAAGTCCTTGTTCCTGCACGTAAAACAGGGTGCAGTTAAGTTATTGTAATGGCTTGTTTAAGCTGAAGATCAAAATTCCTAAACGTGACTTTCGTATCTAGGTAGCCGTGCTGGAAAACATTTCTCTGATAATTTTTTTGCCGGCTTTCTCGCCCACGCATCCCGTCTCTGCTCCAAACTCAATATCCAAACTCCGTCAGAGTCGATCGTAACATCCTTATACGGTTATTGTACGTAGTTTAAGGGGGCTATGATATGTTGTGGCCATGGTTGCGATTTGAACTGCGGGTACTGTCAACTCAATGCATCATTGAAGGTTCAATGTGGTGGAGCTTGTGAGGGCAAAACTAGTTTGATACATATGCGTCAGTACCTTGTGAATTAACTTCACGATTTTACGGCACTACTTGAGCTGAGGAGTCAAATAAATGAAATTCTGAGAAAAGAAAGTCGAACGAACCTCGGCAATGAATTCTTTGTCTTTGTTAAAAGTAAAAGCGCTCTAAAATGTTTTCTCAGAAAAGAAGCGAAATGCAATATTACCGGTGTTTGGAGTAACTTTGGGATCAATTAAACATTAATAACTTATCTAAAATAGTAAAGTTGGATTTATTTTTAGCTGCAGAAGGAAAGCAAACATGAACTTTCGAGTCCGATAGCTTGCCCCGATTTGTTGACAAGAACTGAACTGTCTTTCAAACTGACAACGAGATTGTCAGCTGTTTATCTCGAGTTATCCACAAAGCATCAGTTTACATCCTAGTGTTTGTTACTTCTCCGGGGTTTCCCCCAGCTTAACGGAACAACAACTTTTCAGTTTCCTGTGTCAGAAAGCTGAACAGTGTTTACAATAAGCTCCCTTATCCTCTGTCAGTGGTCCGTGGATTAGAAGGACTAACTTTGTTACCATTCGAATCAAAGCTATCAATTTAGGGAAAAGTGTGTTTCCTCACTGTGAAACTTCTCGTGCGTTGTCCCCAGCATTCACTTGACGGTAGCAACTTATTTTTCACGTTCGTGATCTTTGGTGTTTCGCTTGTTCTTCATGATGTTTGACGTATTTCCCGTTTGATAGAGTTCATTAACTCGGGTTTCATAAACTAAAAGTTACCCGAGAGCGCCAAAGTAGCGCCGAACTCAGTACTGGTAACGCGCCCGGCGGTTTGAGGCAGGTTGGCAAACTTTGTTTTTCTACTGCAAAGTTTGCTTAAAGAAGGCTTTGAGGCTAAACTCTTCAGTATTTTGCTATACAATTATGAGCGCAGATGCATGCACTGTTTTAAAACCGCGCGATCACTCACAGGCTTCAGTTCGAACCAACTAAGGGAGTGAGACTAAGGTAAGATTCATTAATACATTTTCCACTCCTAAATTGGATTTTGCGTTATCTCAGCCTCCTAAATTGGCGGTGTGAGGCATAGTTTGAATCAGACGGTAGCGGAGTTAGTCAAAGCTTGTTAGTGTGATGTGTCACGCTTTTGTACCATCATTTAAAAAGCTTAAAACTGCCAATGCATCAGTGGAAACCTTAAAATAATAGTCTAGTTTTGTTGCCAAAGACTGTAGTACTGCATGGACACTATAAACTCCTGTATTCCATCTAAGATGACGAGGATGGAAATGGATTGAAATTTGAAAAAACTGGCAAGTTTTTTCAAAATTTCAAGCTATGCATTGAAAAATCACCAAAAAAAATATTATGGTTAGCTCTCCCTGCTAAAATTTCATTGGAATTCATCTTGCTGATTCTGTAGGAACATTTTTTGCACGATAACAGGTAAAAGGCAGTAATTTTGCTGTTTTCAAAAACAGCAAAAATCCCGGTGACACTGCTCCTTTAAATGAGAAGGCAGGATCCCGTGCCTCCCAAGGTTCTAGTTTTCAATATAACCGAAACCATATTTTATGTTGTTGGCAGCTGTCGTCGTCGTCTTCGTTGTCGTCGCTGGTGTCCACTATGCAAGCAATCAATCAATCAACCAGTCAATCAATCAATCAACCAATCGGTTAATCAACCATTCCATCGATCATGCAATCAACCATCCAACCAGTCAATCACTCAATGGTTCAATGAAGCAAGCAATGAATCAGTCATTCAACCAACCAGTTCACCAATGAATCAACCAACTAACCAACCAACCAAAGAATCAACCAATGAACGAATTAATCAATCAAACAGTCGGTCAGTATTTCAACCCTGATCCAATCTAAAAGTTTATGTTTCGCCGTAAAGGATGATAAAGAATATGTTCACTCTAATTTGTTCATCGTCAACGGGTTTATGACAAACTCACAACATGACCAGCTTCCCGCACAGGTGGCTTAATTAATAGTTCAGTTGGCAGGGTCCAGCTACTGTCTGATTTTTTGTTAGGTCTCCTTAAGTCGTGTGCGTCGGCACGATGATCTCTCCTGTCTTTGAAAGTGTATTGTGAAAAACGTTTAAAAGAAGCGTTACGGGTTTTAGCTCACAGGTCCTATTTTCAAAGAAGAAAAAAAGTGCTTGTATGTGATTGAAAAAAGACATAAAATGCTGTCGGTATAATTTCATAAGGGTGAAAGTTTGACCTCATTTTCAAAACTTCTCAATTTACTTTTTAAAATGGTAAAGTGTCCTCTTCTGCTGTTTCATTAAAGAGTGCATTCAGTTGCGTACCTACCCGGCGTATCTAAAAAGAAGAGTAAAAGCAGTTTAAGCGTAGCTCTTCGCTGCCTTTGATTGAGGGAATGGTTTACCGATATAGAGTAGTCAGCGCTATTGAGAAACCCTTTTGGTTAGCCTCCCTGGTTAAATCAAGAATAAGAAAGGGTAAGGTGTGGAACCTCTAGGTACATGGGTGTGGCCTCCACGTGTGAGGCCTTTATTGATTACCCCACAGAAAAATCCCCTATTGGGTAGCCTCCCTGGTTAAATCAAGAATAAGAAAGGTAAGGTGTGGAACCTCTAGGTACATGGGTGTGGCCTTCGCGTGTGAAGCCTTAATTAATCAACCCATAGAAAAATATAGTATTTGAAAGTTTCCTGGGAGAAGCTTTATTGGGTGCGTCCTTCGACCGAATTAGCCCAACACTGGATTACTAGCAGGTTTGAATTCCGGTTTATTCTCTACAGTCAGGGCACAGTATAGAATCCGGAGAGTTTCTTTCCCTGCTGCTTTTACACTCTTTTCTAACAACGCAAATGCTTAGCATTAACGGGTTTCGAGCAACTAGGCCTTGCGGTGTAAGGTCAAAGATCCACCATGTGCGCTGAGATGCACCAGTGTAGAACATTTGATCAAAACACGGAAGTGTTGAAAATAGCTTGATGGCCTTTAACTTCCCTTCAGCTGTTTTGGTTTGGTTTGTTTTGATCGAGTGACAAACAATCAGCCCTCCTTGTCTAAGTAAAATCAATGACAACTATCGCAAAATCGCAGGCCTCTACGATGCAGCCGTTCAATTTGACGGTACCGTACCGAAACTGGTCGTAACTGATTAGAAAGGTCTTACTGTAAAAGCTCTATTAAGCCCCCCTCTCTAATACACCCCCCCCCCCATTTGTAAGTCGGTTTTTGTAATAAGCCCCCCCCCCCCCTCTAATACCCCCTCCCCCTTTGGGACATGGGATTTTGTAAGTAGGCCTCCTATTGCCTCTTACTAAATCCACTTCATGCGGCCCAGTGCGTTTGTTTTTAAACAAATATACACTCAAACACATAATATTGTTTGGTGCTCTTTATTAAATAATGAAGCTTCACTGATGTTGTTGGAGTTTTGTACAAAAACTATTTTAATACGAAAACGGCGTGTTTAAGATTTGGATTAAGCCTCGCCCCCCTCCCCCTCTCTAATAAGCCCCCCGTTAATGAAGCCTCAAAATTAATAAGCCCCTCGGGGGCTTAATAGAGCATTTACGATACTATCTATTTTTATTATCAACTGATCCCTACGCATCACCTATGATGGATAAAATATGCTTTCATACAATCTTAGAATATTTCTTCCCTTTTTGGAAAGATGATTTTATGATCTTTAGGGTCGGGTCATCTGCATCTACGTACCATCCTTAGCAACTGGAAGTAAATATTTTTCTTCTCGAATACGCCACCGGCTCAAGAGTTTTATTTTGGTTTCCGTGTGATCGCCAGTGATCATTCCATTGCCGAATAAAACGATCAGTTGCAGCAGAGATCAACTGAAAGCATGACACGCGGTGATTCAGCGGTAGAAGGGCCAAATGCAACTGCCGGCAGACATTGGTACATCTTTGTATAACAATCGCTAAGTTTTGAAGCGGTCGAAACCAGCCTTTACGTTTATAATCAGTGCGATCCTATCCAGAGGAGTTCAAAAGTCAAACTTTGTTCATGTCCAGCTCTGTTCACTTGGCATGAAGATCCAAATATCACGGCAAGCCCTTCCGAGAATTGTCTACCCATAAAATTTGCCTTCAATAGGTATTGTGGATTGATACAGCAGTCAACATTTAATGTCCTTTTAAGGTTCTGTCCTCGAGGTCAAGCTCATTAACTGTGATTGGTTCGTTAAACAATACTTTCATCCAGTTTAATCTTGTTTTAGAATAATGAAAGTTTTCACTTCCGCTTCCGCTTCCATAAAGATTCCCCGGTTCTAAAGCCTCAAACATTATTTTAGTATATCGAATTCCCCTAGCAAACTGAAAGGCTAAATTTGGTGATATGATATCCATCGCCGTTCTCACATCCTCAACGAAAGAGTATTTAACTATATGGATGTAAAAGGAGCCAATATTTTAGATTACTTCTGAAAAGGGATGCTGTGAAGCTTGGAAACTTAGGTAATGCTGTTGAATTTATCGTTTAGCTAGCGTTAGCCAGTCTGTTTCTCTTTTCCGAAGATCATGAAATTTGTGTAACAGTTCGAATTCGGATCACAACTGCAACTCGAAAGCTAGAATTGAAGCTTGTTGGTTCAGGACTTAAAGTAACTTTTAGCCGGGTTAAATAGTTATTTTGGTATACAACTTATCTGTGACCATTCTAGATTTAGCAGTGTTTGTATTTGCCCCCGGCGGACGTTTTCGTAACCAAGGAGGTTTGTTCCAGTTCGCAGCAGCTATAATGATCGAGTTGAAGCCGGTTCACGAATGATATTATTGTCTAGACGGGTTAAGTACTTAGTTGATATTAGTAAGTCTATGGCCAGCCAAGATTTAACCACTCTGTTATTTACTGATAATTCTCACATCGGTATCTTTTTTTGCGGGCACCTTGTTAACTGAGGCCAAGCTAGGAGTCCTTGTGTAATTTGCGGTGAAGCCCTAGTTTTTCTCTGAGTGGGGTAACTTGGTAATCATATAGATACACTTTCCTTTACTCGCGAGAATGCGGGCATACCAAGCGAAACTAGAATAACATCGTGATACACGTACGGCTGTATTTTAGCAAAAGCATTATAGGCGAATATACACTTAAGCTATATTTGTATGTGCTATATATGAACTCGTACAAGATGATATATGCTCCAAAATCGAAAGTGCAAGACCGTAACAAGTTAATGCCAATATCTGATAAGAATTATGAATACTTAATTATCAGTTACATTAACTACGTAAAGCACCGAGATATTTCAACTAGAAGAAAGAGACGAAGTACCTTATGCCGGCAAGAAAGCTTAATAAGAATTTAGCGTTCAGTGATTATTCGCTTGACAAGGAAAGCTGTTACAGAGATCGAGTGATACCTCGATGATGCTACGTTTGCCTCTTTCGGAGACTGGCCCAGGAATGAAGAGATTATGAGCTTAATTTGTTGACTGTAAGACTGAAATTGGGATTTAGTTGTGAAAATTCGAAGCAAGCCGAAAAGATATTGACAGTCGGTTGTCTTTAACGTAGTTGCACTCTTGTATTATGCACATGTCATCGGCTTCCCCGTGGGGTCGACCCCCGGGCCAACTAGGGAGATATGTGGGGGAATATAGGGAGATGGATGGGATTCTCTGCCCGAGGGTAGTGGAAAATCTTGACATTGTTTTACGATCAAAGATTAGGGGGTGGGAAAATTCACAAGTTTGAAAAGGATGTCATGGGGATTTTCAGCTGAGAGACACCTCACCCAGGGGGCTTTGTCTTGAGAGATTCCCCGATCCCCCGGGAAATTCCTCAAGTTTGCTTGACTGATTTTACAACCCCCCTCGTTAGCCCGGGGGTCGACCCCACGGGGAAGCCGATAACATGTGCATTAGCTGAATCACTGATAGTATTATGTTGACCGACTGAAGACTATAAGAGCATTGAATTAAGCGTTTAAGGTTAAGAGCCGTTAGTGAGAAGTTCGCTAATCCTACTGTCTCTTACTATCTCTTTTTAGTGATCTCTTTGAGAAATCCTTCATTGGTTTATTGCTGATTATATTTTTCATCTTGCACGAGCTCAACTTCCAGCAACTTTCTAGGTAACTGACGAAGTGAATTTTACTTCCGCTTTGGTTATATTCGCTGCCGGCTGACCGCATAAAGATCACCTTATGTTGTGATTAAGTTCACGTAGTTCAACTCATTGTAGTCACTGCTAGAACTGCAAGCAGTACGTCTCGGGCTCAAGTTTTCACCGCAAGTTACGGTCGAACCAGAGGTGCATAAGAACTACCGATTCAAATTATTATTGTTCCACAATGTTTCAGTTGTATTATTCAGTTCAGCGACCTTTCATTGTGGAAAGTTAATCGTTGGTCTGGTATTTATTAGGGTTAAGTGCTGTTTCCCTGCTTTGGTAAAACAAGGAATTCGAATTTGTATTTAGAGTCTACGTAGGCATAATTTTGACATTTGAGATTATATGAAGGTCAGGTCACATAGGATAAACGAAGATTTGATCGTTATGCACCTGAGTACACGCACTACTCGTGAGATATCGAGTTAAACAAAACAAGAGGCTCCCATCGCGTCGCGTCTCCGCGCAATTTCGCGCGAACCTCGATTAAACAGACCTCTATATAACGAAGTCCTCGATATAACGAACGATATTCTTCAGCCCGACCTTTTAAAATGTATGGAAAAGGACCTCGATAGAACGAACCAATTTCTCCAGTCGCTTGGCACTTCGTTAAATCGAGGTTCCACTGTGCTCAAAACTAGAGAATGGATTGAAGTTTGACAAACCCTCGCATATCATAATAGTGTTTTCCTAAAATTTCCGGTGTAATTTGTAAAAGGGTAAAAGGAATTTCCAGGTATTGTCCTTCAACTGCTGAGACCCTTTAAACCGCATTCCAGAGCATTTGTGGCTCACCACACGTGTCACTGTTACTCGCTGAAATGCGGCAGTAAGTCGGTTAAGAAACAAAGCCAAAATTGCACTTTATTTTAACCAGGATGTGCGCTTGATCATCACTTCTACAAACGAAGTTTACAACAGTTCCCCGTAATTTATTGTCGAGTAAGCAATACTAAGCCGATTTCTCCAACTGATATTTTAATAACAGTCGTTTGCACTGTGTACAGACCGCGATTTTCCGTGAACGCGATTAGCGTTCATGAGTAGACGAAGAGAGAGTCAAAGTGAAATCGCTTTAAAACTAGTGTAGTTTGTCTTTAGCGGGATGTGAGTTCAAGGCAGGTATTGGATGGACACTGCCATTGTCGCTTGGCCATGGCGTTTAAAAACGAAGTCCCTAACAGTTCAGTCCTCATAATTTAATGTAGAGTCAGCACTGTTGAGATTTCTCCAAGTAGTTCACACTGCTGTGTACAGACCGCGATTTTAAAGCACGATTCACTTTATTGAGTCGACTGAGAACACAATGAACTACAGTGAAATCGCTTTAAAACTTCTAGAATAGTTTTGTAAGACTTTTTTAATTAAGTTTTTCATAAAGCAAGTTCACTGTGGTCTGATTACTGGTGTCTCCTCTGTCCAGTTGTGAGCGGGGACCCTTACTGGGGAAACAAGTTTGAAATCTCGGATCTCCACAAAACAGTGAGATCTGCATTGGAATTAAGACATCTACATGCCTTTGTCTCTGACTAATAACTTATTTTGTTGCTTTTGTTTTCAGAATTCAGAACAAGTAACTTACACTCCTCAAGCGGAAAGTCAAGTTTCTCTCGAAGAAGACCTTCCAACGTCCGTTAAACCTTTACCTGAGCTTCAACCGCCGCAAGCCTTTGTTTCAGTTTCAAGAGAAGAAAGTCTGTCATTTAATTCGGGAGAAAATTTTTCCCCACCTCCACCTCCTCACGGTTTCTCAATGAACGGCGAGATTTCCCCAACCCTCCCTGCTGCTCCTTTTACCAAAGTCCCCAGGGCACCCGAGTGGGGAGTGCGAGACGCCAACGCTTTGCAGATCGAAAATCGGAACTTAATAACCATCAAGAGAAAGCAGGAAGAGCAGATACATAAACTGGTACAGGAAATTGCGACGTTAGAAGCAAGGGTTAAAGAACTTGAGAGCATTGCACAGCGGTAAGTCACTATCTTTGTATGCCCGCGCAATCATTTGCCGTCCCCAGAACGTGCGCGTTTCAGATCAGCTGAAAATAAGTGGCCAAATAGAAATTGTATTCACATAACTAGTCGGGGAGGAGAAGGAGGGGGGGAGGGGGTCAACTTCCTTGGGTGCTTCAAAAGGGAGCTGACTGTTGACAAAGTCAGTTAACCAGTTAGCTTGCCGCCAAAATACAATCTGGTCGACCGCCGTGTATTGTCTGTTCTATTTGACGTGGAACTTGAACCTAACATAAAGTATTTCACTGAGAACATCCGTCGTAATCACCTATCAAAATTGTCAGTCTCATCATCAAAAGAATAAAGGGGATTAGTTTCTAAAGAAACTGTGGTGCTGCGTCGGTGGGGGAGTGAAACACAAAAATTTCGGAGCGACCCGCGATTTCTCGATTCGCTCCGACGAGGGGCTAACGCTCGAAACGCCAGCTAATCGAATCCCTGTACGGTGGTCAATTTACATTATCAACTCCGTTGATAAACCAAATTTTCATCATCAAAAGCCATATTCTCCTCGCCGTTATGATTCTTGTGGCACTAAAGGGGAGAATTTGTTTAATCATCAAGGCATTATGGCATTTTCTCTTTGAAACTCATACCATTGATTCTCTTGACCAGCGCGTCGATGGGTGATTGATCAGCTAGTGACACTTTAAGGAGAAAACAGCGTTTGATCATTATTGGTCAAAGGGATCAATGGGTGCAAGTTGAATAAAGTCGTTAAGGACAAATCTATCGGACTAAGTTAGAGGACTCAGGCAGGGTGTCAACAAGAAATTCCAACGGGTCAAATTCCCACCGCTCCCACCAAACCATTATAAATTTTGTATTGTCGGGTCACGTAGCTGACTTTGTAGGGTTTTTGACCTGAGACCTCTCTTTTATCCGCGGGAACACTGGTGGGACTTCCAGAAATTTAAATCGGTTTAAATTTAAATTGGAGTATCCTTTCTTCTCTTCAGCCTTGAAGCCGAAAATCAGCGGCTTTCGCTGCAAGTGGGCCAAGCGCACATTGGACAGGTCCCGAACTACAACGTACGACTGCACGAGGAAATAGAACTCCTGAGGGCACAGGTACACTACCGCCATTACTTTCATAGTGGGGTGATGGGAGGGGGATCCCGGAAGAATAGGATGTAGGGGGGCTATGGAAGGTGGGAGAGGAGATGGCGGGAAGCGGGAGTTCTCAAAGGGCGAGAGGCAAGAGAGAAATTACATGTACTGTTTACCAGGGTGCGGGAGCAACGCGTAAAAAGAGCAGCAGAAAAAGGTAATGGAGGTGGGACGCCTGGGTAAGGGGAACGGGAGGGATTTTGATCCTCCTGATCTCCCCCCTTCCCCGCACAAAATCCGAAACTCAAACTTGGACAGGGAGCAAATGCGTGAAAAGAGTGGTTGGTTGATTTTTTTGCTGTTATGTGGGTTCTGCTTTCGTGCGTTTCGTCTTTCATAGGCGGTTGTCCGTTATTTATACAAGGTGATTAAGTCGTCTGAGAGGGTTGAACCTCTTAAGGCATCATGAACATCCTCTTGCATAAACACAGCTTTTTTGAAGGTGCTTGGCGTGTGATCGACTCTCAAAACAACACAAGCAAACATGCCAAGATGTATCGAAAATAAAGTTACATATGACTAATCACAAAAAGCAAAAAAATATCCAACAGTAAATCGCAAATCAAAACCTGTAATCGTAGATCTGTGGATGCAATCGTAAAGTGTGACCATTCAAATGAAAGCTACTGAGCAGTACTTTCCTGTGGTGCTGTTTATTATGCTGTACAAGGTGGTTCTAACTTTTGAGTCTGTGGGTGAAATCCTAAAGTGTGACCATTCAAATGAAAACTACTGAGCAGTACTTTCCTGTGGTACTGGTTATTATGCCGTACAAGGTGGCTGTATTTTTTTAGTCTGTGGATGAAATCCTAAAGTGTACCCATCCCAATGAAAGATACTGAGCAGTACTTTCCCACAGGTGCTTTTTGTTTTTCAGTGTTATCAACTGACATGAACGTTTTCACCTACTGCACGTCTTTTAACTTGAGTTCTTTTCACAGTTAAAAGTCTATGAGGATGATTTCAAGAAAGAGAGATCAGAGAGGGAGAATATGATAACAAAGAACGAACGCCTCAAGAGGGAGTTACGCGAGTCACAGGCAACTGTTGCTGGTCTGCAAAGGCAGCTAAAACAGGTAAATGTGTATTCAATAAAGTGTTTATGTGAAGAGACTATCATGTGGTAGTAGTAATACTAGTTGTAATAATTAAAAAACTTTATTTGAAAGTGACCAACTCTTAACAAAATCTTGCGCACTCTTAAGTTTTATGCACACTTTAGGAAAAATAAAATTTTCATATTCAGATTCTTGTGGTAAAAGGCTAAACATGTTTAACATGAATAATAATAATAATAGTAATAATAATAATAATAATAATAATAATAATAATAATAATAATAATAATTTTGAAATGTGCTTAAAAAATAAATACGCGGAAATGCAATGTGCTTAAATACTAGCCCCTGGAGAAAATTCTCTTAAACAACATCAAATTTCCAGATTTGCGAAACGCATGGCGACAGACCTGTAGAAAATTTAATAGTGAATTGAACAGTGAAGTAGTACATCTACGCTAATTAACATATTAGTACTCTTATCACAAACAGTTGGATTGTAATCGAATGGTATCTAGCGTTCATTTGTCAGTTTTTAAAACTAAATCATATCATAACCATTTCAACTGCCAGGCCCTTGCAGGAGAGGGTGGTTATGGTGAACGACGTGACCTAACACGTGCACCAATCCTGAACGAGCCCTACTACAGCACCTACCCGGCGAGGTACCCGCTGGATTACGGGATGGCACGCTCGTACTCGGGAGGTTACATTGGACCTGGTGCTAGCAGTGTGAGTAGAGCTTCTCTTACATTCAGTTTGTACAATAACAATGTTGAAAAACGCTTTTCAATCTGTGACACTTGTAGAACCTGGTTAGCTGCGTCATTGCTTATCTCTGGAGGTGAAGAAGAGAGTCTTGCTTAGGGTGCGTTGTTTTGGAACAATTCTGAATAGGAATACTCAGTTTTCGGATCAATTCGGAATAGGAATACTCAGTTTTCGGATCAATTCGGAATAAGAATACTCAGTTTTCGGATCAATTCGGAATAGGAATACTCAGTTTTCGGACGAATTCGGATCAATTCGGAATAAGAATGCTCAGTTTCGGATCAATTCGGAATAGGAATACTCGGAATACACGTTATTCGTGTACTGAATAGCAGTCCGTTCATTCTGCGTCCGATAGTAGAATAAACAGAATACGGTTTACTGGTAATGCGCAGAATATGCCTTCCTTTGGGACAGTTTTGGCGGGAAAGTCGGTCACAGCGCGCCAACCCATGACGTGGCACCGAAGAGAAAGTCAGGTTCATACGCTCGGTCTAGACTATTTTGCGCTCTGGATTCAAGTCGCCTCTGCGAAAACTGTTCCGTTTTCGGAATATACGTTCTGTTGGAAAACCATAGTCCTCGTATTCAGGTTCTTTAATCCTAATAGAGCGGTTTTCAGTTGAGTGTCGTAAAACCAAAAACAAAGCGATTACTTCAGCCAATCACAACAGACCGAAACAGTGCAATGAGCCAATCAGAATTCGAAGCAATTACATGTAGCCGCCGCAAAGCGCGGGAAAACGCGCGCAAGCAAGTTGCCATCGGGTTTAGTTTTGCTTCTCATTGGTTGAGAAAGTGGCGCGAGTTTTGCTGGCCAATCACAAAGCGAAGCAATGCAAAACCAAAGCGAACGAGTATTACTTTCGACACTCAATTGAAAACCGCTCCAGTATAATCAGAGGAGTCCCGAAAGTACACAATCTTGATCAAATCGTGGTTAAACTCAGTCTTTATATTGTCGTTTCCAGGATGTTCTTCGACGTGGACGAACACCATACGTGAGAAAGGCATTCCTGTCACCAGACGTGACAGCTGTCATTGATCATGACGTCACTGATGGATCAACCAGGGGCGCACCAAAAAGTATCTAACGCTGAAGTGTGTCAGTACAAGAGTTGGTTCCAGTTTTCTTCAGCATTATTGCGCTAATTAGCCAGTTTAAACTAGGCGCTGCACATTTGATCATAATGTCATGTCTCATTTGAGCAGATGTATTGATTTTACCATCGATTCATGTTGAGAAAAGGGGGAAGGTTTTAAGAAGAAACCGTACAAGAGACGTGAGATTGAGTGGAGGGTGTATGCTTAGAATCAAGGTGTTTATAATTAATGTTGCCATTGTATCTTCAAGTTGGATAGTTATGTTTTATAGCAAATATCATAAGAATAATTTTCGGGATTTACCTAAAATGTAAGACTCTTTTGGGGATATAGAAATCTTTATAATATGTAACGAGTTTCCGTTTAGAATCCTAAATAATCCTCACGTAGAAATGTTTGTTTTCCTTAAAGTCCACGTTTAATAATAATAATAAACTTTATTTTAAAACACAATGGCAATAGAATTAATGTGTTTTTACAAATATAATAAAAATGCATATATAATAAGATAATAAAATCTAAACATTACTATAGTCTTAGAGCTCTTGGGACAAAAGATTGCTGGTGTCTTACTGTACGTGATAAGGGCACTTGATTACATTTTTTGCGTCTATAAGATTATAGCTATGATCAGATTGTTTAAATAAGTGTTTAAAGGTATCGCTCCTCATCATCCGTTCCAGCTCATTTTTGGTAAGATTGCTTCTTCTACTCGCTAGTGTTTCGAGGGCATCTTTTGGAAGGCCAAGGATCTTTAAACAACGGTCCTGTACTCTTTGAAGCTCCAGGGAAAGGTAATCAGGAATACCTCCCCAGATAGGACACGCATACTCAAGCAAGGGTCTAATTTTTGTTGTGTAGGTCGTGAACTGAATCCTATTGTAACTATAGTAAAATAGATAAGCGTCTATTTTTTAGTTTTGGTCCAGTAAAAAGCTACTAGCAAGCCTTTTGGTTGGCTATATACCTTTTGCCGTTGATTAAACTTGTGTTAATCACACTGAGTGTGGATTCGGGTTTTGGTAGTCTTAAGCAATCAATGCATTGGTTGCTAAGAATGCGAGCCATTTACAGATTTTTAGATAAGCCGTACAACTCCGTAGGCTTTGGTAGTGATTTATTACCCGGGCTGCGCGCGTCTCGCGCGGCGCCCGGGTCTAAGATTACCGACGGTTCTTTTTCGTCGAGTATCATCCACAAAGTGCACTTCCGGCGTTTCTGCGCAAGCGCTAACTATTTTTAACAGAGTGATGCCTGTTGTCACGTATCGGAAAATGTCGATTCACCTTGTGTCTTTTGAAGTCTGAACAAACAATATGTTAAGAGAAGTGTCTATGCGAATGATTGCAAGTTCAACGGCGAGAAGAAAGCTTTTAACATGAGTAAACTTAACGGCAGATGGACTGCCGTGTTTCCTCGTGTCTGCTTCAGTAGACTGCGAGTAGTCTCTAATTTTGGCGATGGATTGTGGGGCGGGCGAAAGACACGTGCGCGCGCGAAGTTGCGAGGAGACGCGACGCGAGGGGAGCGCCAAAAATTAGAGATTACAGACAAAGGGAGTTTGACCTTTCACGGCCGAGTGATTCGGAAGTATAAATCTCATATCAACAGCAAGAATGTTGTCACGTATCGGAAAACGTCGATTCACCTTGTGTCTTTGAAGTCTGAACAACTAATATGTTAAGACAAGTGTCTATACGAATGTTTGCAAGTTCAACAGCGAGAAGAAAGCTTTTAACATGACCAAAATTTAACTCCAGATGGACTGCCGTGTTCCCCGTATCCGCTCCATTGAGATGTACATTTTGTTGAATAACTCAAGTACGGGATATCACACACCCCTGAGACTTTGACAGGTAGTTAATTTACTATTTTAATTTCTGGACTTTAATTTTTGAATGATAAGCGATTAGTTTTTACAAATGTACTAGCGTCCCTTGAAACTGTCCAGAAACGTTCCTTTCTTGTGTTTCAAATGACCCTGGATTGACGTATTTGTAAACAGTTTCACTCTGCTAATTAATTTTCTACTCACATTTCACCGAGACTCAATTCACATTTATGCGAAAAAATCCTACGTCGTTCGATATGCGTTTCCTTTCTCAAACAATTATCCATCGAAGCGAAAACAAGTGTGCTTAGTTTTTTTTTTGGAATCAATACACTATTATCACCTTGCATAATGATAAACCTCTGTGGCCTAAAGGTCATTGTTCCTGCCTGTGACGCAGCTAACCCGGGTTCGATGTCTGTCAGTGGTATATATCACGGGCTTTATTTTTTCTGTTTCTCTTTTTCTTGTTCTTTTAGAAATATTTTTTACAAGTGTTATAATTATCGTTCTCAATGGTTGAGCTGTATTTTAGAGGAATATATGTTGATAGGGGTCTAAAGAAATAGACTCCAACACAAGCTAAACACAATGCGTCCGATGTAAGAAAGACAGACTTCCCTCTATTCTTTTGTTTAGCACTAAGTTAGGGATACAATACTGTTTTTTGCAAGCCCGGGTTTAGGCTAATTGTAGCCTCTTGTTTGCAAGGTGTTTTGAAGTGCCATGGACTCCTGGCCATGGACTCCTTCACCAGCTACAAACTAACGTGGCTCATCGTTGACTGTAAACAAGAGGCTACAATTAGCCTAAACCCGGGCTTGCAAAAAACAGTATTGTATCCCTAACTTAGTGCTAAACAAAAGAATAAAGGGAAGTCTGTCTTTCTTACATCGGACGCATTGTGTTTAGCTTGTGTTGGAGTCTATTTCTTTAGACCCCTATCAACATATATTCCTCTAAAATACAGCTCAACCATTGAGCACAATAATTATAACACTTGTAAAAAATATTTCTAAAAGAACAAGAAAAAGAGAAACAGAAAAAATAAAGCCCGTGATATATACCACTAAAGGACATCGAACCCGGGTTAGCTGCGTCACAGGCAGGAACAATGACCTTTAGGCCACAGAGGTTTATCGTTATGCAAGATAAACTAGTGTATAAAATAGTGTATTGATTCCAAAAAAAAATACTAAGCACACTTGTTTTCGCTTCGATGGATAATTGTTTGAGAAAGGAAACGCTTATCGAACGATGTTGGATTTTTTCGCATAAATGTGAATGGAGTCTCGGTGAAATGTGAGTAGAAAATTAATAGCAGAGTGAAACTGTTTACAAATACGTCAATCCAGGGTCATTTGAAACACAAGAAAGGAACGTTTCTGGACAGTTTCAAGGGACGCTAGTACATTTGTAAAATATAATCGCTTATCATTCAAAAATTAAAGTCCAGAAATTGAGATATTGTGGCAAAATAGTAAATAAACTACCTGTCAAAGTCTCAGGGGTGTGTGATATCCCGTACTTGAGTTATTCAACAAAATGTACATCTCAATGGAGCGGATACGGGAACACGGCAGTCCATCTGGAGTTAAATTTTGGTCATGTCAAAAGCTTTCTTCTCGCTGTTGAACTTGCAAACATTCGTATAGACACTTGTCTTAACATATTAGTTGTTCAGACTTCAAAGACACAAGGTGAATCGACGTTTTCCGATACGTGACAACAGGCATCATTCTTGCTGTTGATATGAGATTTACACTCGAATCACTCGCCCGTGAAAGGTCAAACTCCCTTTGTCTGTAGTCTCTAATTTTTGGCGCTCCCCTCGCGTCGCGTCTCCTCGCAACTTCGCGCGCGCACGTGTCTTTCGCCCGCTCCACAATCCATCGCCAAAATTAGAGACTACTCGCAATCTACTGAAGCAGACACGAGGAAACACGGCAGTCCATCTGCCGTTAAGTTTACTCATGTTAAAAACTTTCTTCTCGCCGTTGAACTTCCAAACATTCGCATAGACACTTCTCTTAACATATTGTTTCTTCAGACTTCAAAAGACACAAGATGAATCGACATTTTTCCCATACGTGACAACACGCATCACTGTTGTTAAAAATAGTTAGCGCTTGCGCAGAAACGCCGGAAGTGTACTTTGTGGATGATACTCGACGAAAAAGAAGAACCGTCGGTAATCTTAGACCCGGACGCCGCGCGAGACGCGCGCAGCCCGGGTAATTAAACAATGTTTTTGTTACACAAAACAGTCGAAAAATATAAATAAAAAAGGGACCTGTCATGGCTATTGTACTGAATAACCGTAAAATTGTGACTATAATTCTTGGTTCCAGAACTGATCCAGAGGCAAGCACGCTTTCCGTTTATATGAAGCCTTCCAAGATACAAGTCTGCCCTCGACTGGACCTCAGGGATCTGTTTCTTAGGTTGTTCTAAGCTTGTTCTTGTTGTTTAAAATCCAACCGATTTCAAACCTTTAACCCTTTATCAATGTTGATATTCTCCTCACTGCTCTCCTTACGTTTCTTATGGTGCTAGTTGAGAGTTTTTTTTTTAACATCAACAAAACACTTGGTGATCAGTTTTGACTTTCTCGTAACCTTCATTTTTGATCAAGTTGTAACTGTAAGGAGAAATCAGGAGCTCATCGCTGTTGGAACATAAAGGGGTAAACGAATAACAATCCAGAATTAAATTCGAAATCCTATGATATACATGTTTATTTTAAGTTAAATTACGCCATCATTAACTTTATAACATTTCCTGACATCATCCTTGGGTCTGTTCTGTGATAGATTACAGGCAGTGACTAATTGCTGGCTTTGGAAAAGACTGGGACTGAGTGGCCGGGCAAGCGATTGTGGGATTGTTCGGGGGAAGCTGAGAAGAAACAATCGCGTCCCCTCAAACAATCCCACAATCCCCCACGCGACAATATCGGCCCCAGTCTTTTCTGAAGTGACATGAAATTGTGCGAAGAATTGAGTATATTGTATAAACTAACGAAGTTTATTACAAAAACTATATTTTACTACTGATTAACTATATCCTGTTACATGTATTAGTGTTGAAAAAACATAGTTTAAATCTCCAGTATTTGAGTATTTACATCGAAAGCAAAGCGCTTTAAAATAACTTATATAATAGATCGACGTCTCTTCTTAGTCACCATATAGCTAATAACGTCCGATGCTCTTTTCAGAGAGTGTTTGTACCTTGATAAAATGAGTAAACGTTTGTTTACGTTGCTGTTTGACAACCGTCCAGATATCTTGAACTTGAAACTTTTCATTTTCTCAGTTGTCTTCGAGCAATCGCTTTGTAGCCGAAGGATGAACTTGGTTAGCTTCGGTCTGCCTGCGATACATCTTCGCCTCGTCGGACCGAAGTGCACCGACACCTTTTGCTGTGCAAGTACCTGTGCTTTTGGAATTTGACCGGAAGTGAAGGACAACGCAGTGTTACCGTTTTCATGAAAGACCGCTGAGGCAAACAGCTGGTGCATGATTCAAACGGGGGCTGCTGAGGTGCATGGCTTGGGATGTAGTAAGAGTTGCACTGGCCATAGCAGTAGTTGTTCAAAACGTGCGCTGGAAGACAGCCGGGCAGTTTGATGGTTTGCTTAAGGGGACGTGTTTTGCACCAGTCGTTGCGCAGTTCTGTTCTTTTCATTATGAAGACGTCATCCTCGTCACTCGATGATATCCCATCTTCTTTGACTTTAGATGGTCGAGCAAGAGTTACTCCAATCAGGAAACAATAGATGTAAAGTACGACAAACAGCATTTTCATTCTAAAAAAAGGAAAGGAAAGAAAAACCGCCTTTTAAGTAAATACCGTCAACTGCCGCTTATAAGCCCCCCTCCGGTTATAGGCCCATCTACCTGTAAACAAACAAATACATCCGATTATAAGGACTCCCGGATATAAGCCCCCCCCACTCCTAGCTTTTCTTGTTTTGAAAGATATTAAGCACTTTCTAGGAACTCTGTACTACTTCAAACAGAAAATTATAAAAATTATTCCGGAACAGTAAGATGAACTTCAAGGGAAAAGTCTGAACTTCCGTTTTGTTAAGTTCCAGTTTTAATGGAGGGAATTCGTTCATGCCAATGGTTTAGTGTTTTTTGATATGATTTTCATACACTCCGGCTAAAAAGTTCGCAGAAAGCGAACCAAAGTTACCGACAGCACACAAAAATTCCAAGGTAGACAAGCCATGTTATTACACACTTGTATGTCTGTCCATGGACCGATTTTGATAATGACTTAAACTTATTCAAACATTTCAAGACTACGAGCTCTGGGGTAGAGAATGACGAGCGTCATCACATGACCGACAGCGCCTAATTATATCGGGAGTTTCAGTGAAGGATCAGACTGCCAGAGTTCGAATTTCTCTTAAAAAGATATTTCGTCTTTATAGGTCTGTTTTGATGACTTAGTTAATTTTTCTTTCGAGAATTTTGTCTGATGAATCAGTAATAATCTTTTGACATGTTTATTTTTTAATTGTTTCTATTGTGTGATTACTGATATTGCATTTACAAAAGCACAATAAATATGGAGGTTTAAGGGGTAAGGTTGCGTTGATGACGGCGTTGTGTCAAGTCATCGCCAGACTAATCATTCCATATTTGGTGCTGTGATATTTTCCCGCCAAAACTGTCGCGCCGCGGATGCCTTTCGTCAAAATCTCGCTTCTCTCACCGTGTGTTTTGAGCAAGAATTCTGTAAATTCAGGGGAAATTTTTAGAGGTAAGTGCACCTATTTTAGCCTGAGAGTGCGCATATTTCATTTGAAATGCGGAAAACCGAAAAACCTTTCAGTTGATGAGGTTATCTTTAAAATAAGCTAAGATTTGAGTCCCTTTTGGTTCGGTTTGGCTTTATAAGACTTCAACCTAACTCTAAACAACAACTTCTCCTGTATCAAAAGCAGTTTGCCTTAAAAGGCGTTCTGTGAATGAGCGACATTTATTTTGAGGAATTTTTGTTGTCGAAACTAAGTTTTTTCTCGTCGGCGAACGGCGTAGCGGGGCTTAACGTGGAATGAAAACATTTCAAAAGATGTCCTTGATGTCGGCGTATTTTGAAGCTGTTTAGAAATAATGTTAAAGTTTAAATAAGCTAGGCGCCATTGCCAATATCTTCTTTGTAATTACCTGTTACGTTCTCAGTCATGATAATACGCTTACAATTAATTGGTCAGGTGATACGAGCGAATTCCAAAGTGAAAAATTTTGAGTTGCGAGCAAATTCAAGCTTTGAGTCAACGAGAAACGTTTCGGTATTAAAAGTGAAAACGAATAGTAAGTAGAGAAAACAAGCTTTTCTTGCATAAAGGAATACATTTTCATTCAGTTTAGTTCGAAAGACAGACAACACCAAAAGCAATACTTTTTAATGATGACTTTTATTGATGTTGCCTTGTCATCATTTTTGTTTTCCTTCATTTTGCTTTCCACCCAACATTTGAGAGCCGATCTCAAAAATCACCCCTTTGGGCAGCTTTCAGTTGTTTTTCATTGTCCGCTTTCAGGGCGTTTTCGATCTTTTTTCTGCGGTCCCGGCGTGTGGGCGGGAATCTTAGCCGAATATAGAAATTTCCGCTTTCAAATGAAACAGTTTCGTTTATTCAATGACTTAAACTATCGACCACGTTGGCAAACACAAACGCTACACACAATTTGAACACGCTCACGATTACATCTAAATCAGCACTGCTTGTTTTGATTTTGTTATCCGTTTTCGATAATAATATAGACAAAATTTGGACATTTAAAGTGTCAGATTTCACAGCCGTTGTAATCTGTAGTTCTGTTGGCGTCGTAAGCGTAATTAGCAAAATCGTTTTGCTTTAACTTAGTCCATGCAACCCACAATCCCTGAAGGATTAACCCTGTCTCGCGTACATGTCCTATTTCTTAACTTTTTAAACGAAATCTTAAAGCGTGACCATTTAAATGAAGCCACTGAGCTATACTTTCCTGTGACGCTCTTTATTATGCTGTACAAAAGGTGGTTCTAAAGTTTAAGTCTGCAGATGTACTCGTAACGTTTTGAAATACTATTTAACTGAAAGCAAACGAGTTAATAATTTCCATTGTTTCTTAGTGTTTACTCTACTGTGCTAAGTGGTTCTACCATTGAGCTTTCCATATTGAAACGAAAGAGGTACTTTCCTGCGGTGAAGGTTATTACGGTGTAGAAAGTGGTTCTACGTTTTGAGTCTGTGGATGAAATCCTGAAGTGTGACCATTCAAAGCTACTGAGCAATACTTCCCTGTGGTGTTGTCCATGTCATACTAGCTGGTTCTAGCTTTGAAATTGCCGTAAATGAAATAACGAAATGTAGCCATTCAAATGAAAGTCATTACTGATTATTCCATTCAGTGGGGTGATATAAAAGAAGGAACCTAGTAAAAGAAAATACGCTACACACGCTGCCACAGACTTAGAGCTTGCAGTTTTGTGACAAATAGAAAGGTTAGGAGGATGTTGTTGCTACGCGCGTAATTTCTTCAGCCAAGGCGTTGCGTAACACGCTTCAGGTATAAAAGGTTGCCTTGTGCAACCTTAACTGTACTGCATGTACGGCTGTTTGTAACGTGGTTCTGTATTTCAAAGCTATCAACCAATACTTGCTTTGTTGTACCTTATTTTGTTCTACAAGACTCTTCTTTCAATACATAGTGAAACCACAATAATGAAACCCATTTAGTATCCGACTGAACCACCATCTGAATGAAAGTCATGCGGCAGTCTATTTCTGCCCTTCACTTTCACTTTATTTCAATAATTTATAATATACAATTTAGTCCGGATAATTTTTAACAATTTTTTCCAAACTTTCTTTGCTATAATTTGTGGATGAAATCTTAAACTGAGACCATTCAGCTAACTAAGCCTTAGTCCAAAGCGATCTGTGATAAATGATAAGTGATAAAGCAGTACATTCATTTCAACTGTCTGCCTTCTAAATGTTTTCAAAATGAAATGTGTTCTTTTCTCGAGTTATGAACACAGTCACTTTTAGTCAAAATTCTTCAAGAACAAACATTTACTTCACTGTTAAATGCTACCTAAGGTCGAGATAACGAGTGTCTCTTTTGAGGAGGCATATATGAAGTGGGAGTTTGGCTGTAAAATGCAAAGGCAACCATGCCCGGAAAGAAAAAATTAATAGAAACAGAGTATATAATTAGTGGTTCCAAACAGTGTACTTAATCTTGTAAATGATCTGTAAACAAATCTCTTACCTTCACTAAGAGTTAGGAAGAAATAATGGATTGAGACTTCCCTTGCTGAAAACCGTTTAGGAAACAAGCAGAACTGGAGCACATAAGCCAAGATGAAGAAATTTCAAGTATTTATAGTAATTTCAAGGCCACTCAGGCTTATAAAATCACATGACACCTTTAAGGGCTTTTTGCGTCTGTTGTAGGGTGTCAACGAACACGCAATCATTGCTCCTTGAGACGATATTACTTGGCCACTCCCACACAATCACGTAAGCACGATATTAATACTTTAGAAAAAATAGGAGAATATTTGAGTCAAAAAATGATTCCTTCAGAAACCTTTCTTATTGTGCTGCAACAAATGAAGATTCCGCCCTAAAAATTTCATTTCTATGCAAGATAGCTTTGTTCTTGCCGTTCAACGTTTTTTCTGACCAATAGCGGAAAATTAACTATGTACTCCAGGGGAAAGAAAAGGCCGCCGGGAAAAAAGGTCGCGTCTAAGGCTTGCCATTCTTCGGTTCTTCCGTCTGGATGTACAACAATAGCCGAGAAATATGCTTGCAATGCCTTGAATGTCCTGTACAGTACTCACTATTATCAGTCATAAAAAGGAACCATTAACAGGAAATTATTTTGTAGCTACAGCTCGTTTTTGAACAAACAAACATTAGATTGTCTCGATTCATTTAGCGAACCACACAATGACATTGCATTATTCGACCTTTTTCGTGTATCAAACCACAAAGTACAACTTTTGTTTTTTGGTCTCTTGAAGTTTGAATATTGGCTTGATTAACATACCAGTAGGAAATTGTCCCGTTTTCTTTTCCGGCAGACAGCTCGGTGTCACGGAATTTCAGAGCTTTACTCAAACGTCTACCTACTCTTATTCTGACTGGATAGCAAATACATTTTTGTTCAGATGTTAATGCTACATAATCTTAACGATTCTATGAAAACTTTAATTTGCCATACCTGCCTGCGACGTTCGCACAACTTGGCCTGATTACCTGGATGGCTTGTTTCTTTTCCTTTGTAATGAGACGATTATAGCGTTAAACTACCGCATAACGTGCAGCGTCAGCCAGCTTAATTATAGTTATGAAATACAAGTCGAAAGCAGGTCATGCGAATAATCAGAGATGTACAAGTTTCAGTGGTATTATCTATCGAGCCCGTGTAAGTCGTTTTGCCAAAGTGGTTTCGCAGATTAGAGTTCAGTGTATTTGACTTTCAACACCTGTTAAACTCCAACGTACAGAACAGACTCTGTTTCAAACTATTGAAAACGAGGAATACTCATTACACATAGAAGGGTTTTGCAGATAATGCACGCAGGTATTTTACGAGTTCCTATGACGATTTGTAAAACCATTGAGGGAGACATTTATTCTAGTCCATTTCATCTTCCCTGTGATTTATATCCAACGCTCATGTGGAAAATTGGGCAAATCGGGATGATGTTAGTAAAATACGAGATCTCAAAGTGTAAAAACGTGGAATAGTTTTCCTCTTATCTTTATATAATGACGTGTAAGTTTTCAAGTGGTGCGGAGGAGAATTTTATCCACTCACAGGTTAACTTCAGTGTGTCAAGGCTACACTAAACCAGATAAACATGTTCGATGATGGCACTACACAAAAGCAGAAGCCGCTACGGAACTGCTTCATGACTCAATTTGTAAGCAAGGCGGTGCTGAACTGACTGCTGACCAATTCTTTTTGACTGGTTTTATTCTGTGTCAACTATCTTACTTTGTCAAATCGATTCGTTTTCACTAGAGTTTGCAATCAACCTAAAACCTGCCTGTACAAGTCCTTGAAACATATTCATTATACTATAGTGAATTTGAGTCCATTTTTTAAGTCTTTGACACTTTCGAAAGAGTTGACTACAAGTTTCGGTAGATATTTGTTCGGTGGAGGGTAGTTCGCCTTAAGCTTTCGGCGTCAATTAAAGAGTGCACTCGGATTTTCGTAACTGAAACGTGGCCTTAAAGATTCGCAATTATGATGAGAGGTTATAGCCCCTGAGGTTTTCAGAAAGGTCGTATTTGCTGTCAGTTGAGCAATCAGAAAAGTCAGCTAGCATTTTCGGAAAGAAAAAAGTCCCTTAAAAAGTTCGTGGAAAGCTCATTTCAGCTAGCATTTTCTCAAAGGAAGATTTTGCTCCCTAACATTTTCGGGCAATTAAAATTTCAGCTAAGGAATCCGAACAGATCAAATTCTTCTAGCTCGCGAAAACATCACTATAAACAGACTTCAAACACCATAAGGTACTAAAAATGCCTTTCTACAGCTTTTGGTTGATTTGGCTCGAAGGGTGTCCCTGATTAGATAAATGAAGGTTACTCGCTTGAAAATTCTACTTGAGAAGAGACGTGGAAAGTACTGGTTAAAAAGAATTGAATAGTCATACCTCAGGATTTGGCTCCGATGCAAATGTCAGGGACACCATTTACAGATTAACAAAAAGCACCAAAACAACTTCTGCTCAGTGGATCTTATTTGAATAGTGCAAATGAATACTCAACTTTAGAGCAACCATGCAGAGCATGGAGAACTAGAGATCAGAGGAGCAACCGCTATCGAACCGCTAGGTATGCTCCATCCGCATCGCTCGTCAACATTATCGGCCAGAGGCAGGGGCTCAAAATTTGGAACTAAACAGCTCCTCACGTAAGGGTCAGACATCGAAATTTTAAACACGACTCCAGCTGGGATACCTGTGGCATTTGTTAGTGTATCCATTGCGAGACAAGAAACATGCAGAATAAACGAGCACTCGGATGCTCACTGAGACATAAACAGATCAGAATGAAATAATCACAATTCAATTATGTTGTTTTTGTGCACTTTGCGATGTGAGTCCCTTTGTGATTCCGACAGTCACCAGCTTGGCGCCTAAAGACGCCCTTATAACAATTCATATCGGATACACGCGCAATTTATGGATAACAACTACATTCCGCTGAACGCAGCGTCGAGATGTGTGGCCACGAAGGTGTAAATTTTCACGTGCACTAGGCAGACACTGATTGCGGTACGTTAATGATTTCAACGCAACTCGATCAAATTGCCTGCTAATCTCTATTAATAAGATATTTATTTAGATAAACGGCGTTTTCTCTGCTCCTTGTGGTGCCATTGTAAACATGCTTGTTTTCTCTGCGGGATGTTATTGTTTGTGCTCTTAAAAGGACTTTTTCCTGCTGTTAAGTTCAACACACGACCCCTACTTAATCTGTCTTTCGCCTGAAAGCAAAAACTAAGGGTATTCCAGGAATTTTAATTCTGTAATACATCAAGTGGGTCGTTCGTTAAACTTCTTTAAAGCGGGAGCGAGTTGTGAAAACCGCCAAGCAAGCGAGAGACCCATTAATGAATTCGGCACTCATCTTGCTAATGATTGAATTACAGGTTTCGCTAAAGAGCCTTTGATTTACTCCGGATAAACCTGTTTATTTTTGGCTGAACTCTTGATCCTTTCGGCATGAACGAAAAACTGTCTACGTGCTACGATTTCTAATGAACTCTCGGAAAAGTTAAAAATGCCCAACCAAAACAAAACCCTCATGAGTGGTCTGTTGTGTTTCAGTCGTGGGGGTGTACTCAGAATTCTTATCTACGCAACACTTCACTCAAGAGAAACAAATTATAGTTTAAGCAAAACACTTCTTGTTAAACCACGATCAAACATTTCAGTTCCTGATTTCGTTACCCTGATGCGTTTGCAGTGCTTGATAAGACACATACGATTCCTCAATTTCATGCACGCCATACTATTTAAAACATGATATTCTTATATGAGCAGAGTAACAGAACTACGCAGTATTGTATGAGACCACGAACGTTCCTTGTTTTTGCCTCATTGAACGTACGATTGTCGTGTTACTTCATATAATTCCTCCTTTTAGTTCCTCCGTAGGCTACGTCAACTTATCTTTGTCCTATGATTGATTGCAGGCAGAATAGAAAACTACAAATTTGCTTTTGTTGCATCAGGCTTTGCTGAGAGAAACAGCAATACGGTCTAGCTGCGCCAATTACAAACGTTTTCCCCGTATACACTCATTTTATATGCGCTAAAAAGTTCCTAATAGGTGAAAATTACGGGAGCTAATGAGTCAACTTCATTTAAAAGCATGATGAACAAATTAAAGTTTTCGTGTTCGCCGCCGGAAAAGGACCTCCAGCAAAACAAATTAAAAACTTCCCAGAGCAGCATAACTATGTTTTTAAATGAAGGGCGATTCCTATACTTCTGCCCATATTACCTTTTTATTGCTCAGTGGTTTCTCAGGTTTCCGCAAGTTGGCTTTTAGGAACTTGACAGTTAACGTTTCACTGATACATTGACACAATGCACTGAAAGGAGAGCACGCAACTTATTGAAACGCTGCTTAAAAGGCTAAAAAAATTAATAAACTACGAGATGCGTGCTTAAAACACCTATGAAGCCATTTTGTACCGCTCTTCCTGTTTTAATGACTTGCTCATTAGTCAGATCAATAATTGTTTTTCTTGGCGATTCAAGCAAAAAGAAGAGAGCACACTACTTTATGTCGTCAAAATGCTCTAGTATTATGTTTGTTCAGTTAAAAATGTTGAAAAGGCCTCCTTTCTGGAGACTTGTTTGCAACGAAGACCTTACAGGGTTGAACGTAAAAACTAAGAACAACCAAGTTCTTACCTAAGAACTTTCTCTTCCGACAGTCACCACGAGATGTGCGTTGCTCGTTATCTTGAGTCAAGTGCGTTAGTCAGGCAGACTCCTTTAACATAACAGACGGAAGGTGATTATTCCTGTGCGGGGTTACTTAATTTAAATGCATTTAATTAACATGAGCTGGTCGCAAGTGATTTCATTGTGATTGGACGTCAGTGTGTTATTAAAGGATATCAAAAACCTAGATAATATTTGAGGCCCGCGACACCCAGGCTATTATCACCGTACATATCAAATTGAGCTGGGGCACCCCTGCCTGTGCATATGGCTAGTGTACTTACATGCACCATGCAACTACTTAAAAACCCCAATGAATTATTGACCAAGATAACTTGCTCCAGAAGCCTGATCTACGAGCTATTTACATCTCTTTTGCACATCAGCGTTTGCTTGTGTTAGGAACTGTTAGACGTGCTCTACAATAGACTTGGCGCAGTATACATGTATCTTTAATAATCAATATTAACCATTAGACCGTTGTAATTGAAACGTGTAATCCCTCTCGAGTCGTTTTATAACTAAGCCTTTGGCGCCCTCCTGACCGAAGAAACCCTGTGGACAAACGCTTAGTAACCACTTTTAGTCAAGCCACGATGCTGTGTTTTAGTCAACACTTAACACGTTGTAAACCAACACTCCTACAGCCATTAAAGATGAAACGGTAAACAGAAAGTACACACAAACTTGAAGGTTACTTGAGGCAATATGTCTCTCTGGCATTAATAGCGGTTAGTGTTATCTTGTTGGGTAGTTAGCTAGAGCCACTCTGTCTGGGTGGGGCTTTCAGCAACATAATACCACGGATGCCGCATTGTTTCTCTTTATAGCAATACCAGTGTTAACGACTTTAACCCTATCAATCCTAGAATTGTCAAACTTTGCACATGGCTCTACGTTTTACGTCTGTGGACTAACTCATAAAGGTTGACCACCATCCTAAATGCCACTCTTATTACCTATAAAATTTTGAGTCCAGGGATCAATCCATTCAATTCAAAGCTAATGAAAAGCATTTTCTTTTGGTGGTGTGTGATATGCTGTAGAATGCATTTCTAGTTTTACGTTTTCTTTAGATAAAATCATAAGGTGTCATCATTCAGTGCCAGTTTCACTTAACCGTGAAAACGTACACTAAAAGAAATATTTTGCAACACCCATAATTCAAAAGAATTGTTATCCGGCAAGATATCTGCAGTAGGACTTACCACAGCGAAAGATTTGATTCACTGACCAAAACCAGAATGTTCTTTAAATAGTCAATTTGTTATGTTTTTGCACTAAGTAAATAAATAAATGCTATTGAAGTGGGTCTATTGTACAATGCCAACGATCTAGCGTTGTAACAATGAAGTGTCAAATATAAATAATTGTGCGGTTGAGCGCGGTATTCATGTAATTAACTAAATACGCCATCAGTCACAATTTTAAGCATGTTAACAAGTGCTTCGTGCTGCGGCAGGCGAATCTGAGTTTCAGGTGTACTTAACAGCATGGCCTTGCTCGACTCTTGCCATTTTGCTCTGCGTGTGGGAACAAAGTTTGACGCACGATTCAGTCACGCGATAGCGCTCTTGTTGATTCCTGGTCGCATGGTCGCCTTGAGTCATTGTCGTTTGGCGACATGTTGACTGACGGAATCACGGACAAATGGCTCTGTGACGTCATCGCTCGAGGCAGCGAATCTCGCCACAGTTCACTGGTGGTCATGCTCGAGCCCACCTCTTACTCGTGCAGAAAATTAAGCCGCGGCTACACGAGCGATTTTTTGCTTGCGATGGTGATGCGATTTTTTTGTAAAATTGTCGCGTCGCCGGCGCGCGATGAAAATCACCCGTGTAGCCACCCTCGTACAGGTGATGCGACAGCTCAAAAAATCGGCAGAAAAAGAATCGCGAAAAGTTAAACTCATTCAATTTCTCGCAATTTTTTTCTTGCGACTTTTTACCTGTTGCGTTGCCAGTTCAAGGGTGGCTACACTTGCGATTTTCATCGCGCGCTGGTGACGCGACAAAATTGAAAAAATCGCATCACCGGGGCGAGCGAAAAATCGCTCGTGAAGCCGCGGCTTTAGAGCCGCTAGTTTAGGCGGGAAGTGCATGCGACCGCGCGTGGGTGGCGCGGTAAACGGTGTACCCCGTAAAGGCCTTTCTAAGGGAGCAGGAAGTCCATTTACTTGCGGAGTGAAAATGAGAACAGTTGTAACTTTTGAGTGGGTGTATACGAAGTTGATTTAAGACCTTTGAAGGAGCGCAACTATTTTTAACCTTAACCTGCCGCGTAAAGTGACGATCTCTTTGTCTCTTTCTCTATTGTCTATTATTTCTTTTGCGGTCTTTTAAACGAACGCTACTCCTCTCTTAACCTTCCAGTTTGTAAGTAAAGTGACGATCTTTCTTCTCTTTCTATACTGTCTATCATATGAAAAGGGCTTTTGATTATTATCGCGCAAAACTGTGGAATGACCCCCAAGGTTCACCGCTCAAACTGAGGCGGTGAACGTTTCATCTTTTAAACGAGAGCTTTCAACTGTTGATCCTAACCAGTTTTCTAATTTTAACTTCGATGTGTACTTTTACTTTGGGCGGTGGGCTGACCACCTGCTCTCAAGAGCCTCTGCTGGACACGGAAACCTCATAGCAGGACCTAGGTGCTCCACTTGGCGTGGAAGACTTATGATGCACTTTTAAGACAGCCATATACTTAACTGATCAGATGCTCAATGGTCGACGTCCATGTAAAGCGGTTCTATTGTATCTGATAGGAAAACCGAAGATAAATAAATAAATTCTTCACTCACGCACTCTCTCTTTCGCCTCTGGTCACTACTGGTTAATGGCACCGTTGATTATGCCGAAGACGATGGTTTAAAAATTCAGTGTGTTCACGTAGTCTTGATGGTGGATATTGAACGCTCAGTTTGTAATGCGGTATCAAGTGGGTTAAACCTTTGAACCTGTGGTTGCAGGTCTAAAAATGTGGTCATTTATTTGCCTGGAGAGCTACTGACAGTTCCTTCCCGTAGACGGGTGGTTTTAGCATTTGGTTTCCTGTCGTGAAAATCTGCGTCACTTAGTAAGCGAATGTTATGTAGACTTTCCTTCATTTTAATATCGGTTTTCAACTGTCTTTGACTGTGAATGCCGACAAATTTCGTCTAGCTGTCACAAGCCTCTCGGTGTTTAATCAGCTAGACGAAACACGAAAGCTTCCTGTTATAGGTTTCTCAAACGTTTCTTTCAGTAGTGACCATAGTTGGTGCGATGACGCGTAATCGGCTGTCATTCAAATAGATCCTTTGAAAAAACTTCTGCTTGTTCCTGACATACCGAGTAATTCTATAAACTGAAATACAAAATGCCGTAACATGGTATCCATTTGTGTGTGTGTGGCCGTCAATGGCCTAAGCTTTATCTGAGATATAATAAAAAGCGCACGTTTGAACTTACTGTAGGCCCTTCTTTATATCATGTTGAGATTCCGCACTAATAGTTATGTTGAAGTATGATGCTTCCGCACCGGAAAAAGTAACGAAAATCGGTATGAGCGAGATAACTGTCGCTGATTAAAAAAAAACAGGTGCAGAGCAAACACACGCACTAAACTTTGAAAATAAAGTGAAGTGCAAACTGGTGTCGCTCTATGCGTGACAAATGGTTTGCCTCCGGCCAGTTGAGATTCTTATCATGTTGAGTTTATTATTTGCATTATTTGTTCTGTTATTAGACCGGTTTCAGATTGTAAAGTGCTATTGGATAGTGATAGAAATAGCGCTATATAAATAAAGTATTATTATTACTATGCAGCAGTGAAAACGTTTTTATGCTATTAAATATATTATTTATTTGGCACTCACACAGCACCAAAATGTGCTCTAATATTGTCCGTCGAGGTGACCTCTCATATAAGCCTGGTGCTTTCCTAAGATCTCCTTGCCATTAACTTTGGTGTAAAACATGTAAATATTATCAAGATGGCAAATAAATAAAAATATAAATAAAGAAGAGTACCTTCGAGGAAGGACCAGTCTTCAGATCTAGACTATGCACAGTTTCTTACAGAGTCCTTATAAAGAGTAAATGTAAATAAACGGTGCATTCATTCAGACCATTTTAGCCGCTCCAGAGGCTGTGAGGTTTGTGCAGGAGTTAAACAACTCGCTTTGCTTTGTTTGTTAATAAAGGTGGGTACTGTGTTCAGAGTAAACGGGTCCCGCTACCCGGGTCCCATGCAGCTTCTAACAAAAACACTGCGAGCAGGAAACTTGTAAAGGGCACGATATGCTAGATGAAGACATCGCTGTAAAATTCTACAGCCGGTGAGAGTCCGGTTGTTCGAAAGCCGATTGGCGCTAACCCAGTCGTTAAGAGTTAACCGAAGTTTCCATC
Source organism: Pachyseris speciosa (assembly GCA_016490735.1). Lineage (NCBI taxonomy): Eukaryota > Metazoa > Cnidaria > Anthozoa > Scleractinia > Pachyseridae > Pachyseris > Pachyseris speciosa. The sequence goes on along the minus strand of JAEMWC010002256.1, from coordinate 1,640 downwards.
TCGCTCGTTGAATGAGCTTTGAAAATCAAATTTTAGGCTTAAAGTTAAGTTAAATTTCAGTCAAAACTTAAGGTTGAAAATCTTTTGGAAAGGTTTTTATTGAACAGTGGCTAAACTGGATTCAAAGTTCACTCGTTCACATCTTTGCTATTTCGTTCTTTGACTAAATGTTACCTTGGTTGTAGAAACAAAGACAAGCGAACAAATAAGAAAAAAGAAAGGAACAAATAAAAAAAGAAACCGGTAAGTAAAGAAGCAGGACAAACTGAAACAAATCGGTTTGACCGGGGTGCTTAGCGGAGTGATGGCGAATAGATTGCATCTTAATTTAACCCGTTGACCACAAACTGTAAGTGATGACTATAAAGATAACGACCCTATTATCGATTCTTTCATGAACTCCTTAACTTTGGGAAAAAAAATTAACGAGTGCTCGAAGCCTGAGTACACCTCAAAATTGTACTGTAACGAAATAATCCTTACAAATGTAATTACATTTGACGTTAGCTGATTGTGAAATCGTTATCTGTGTCTGGTCTGCAGTTGATGGTTTCAAGAAAGGAGGGGGATAAAGCTTCCTTTAATAGAGGTAGGCTTTACATCTGTTCGAAAACTCGCCGTTGCAGTATTTTCTTCAGATGGATCAATAACCATTTTTGTAGCAAGGAGCACAAATATTATACCTTGGTGTTTAACATCTTCTTTCTCATTTTCAAGCGAATTTTGTGAACAACTGGCCCAAGGCGCCTCGAGCAGTTTACATTTTTCCGTACAAATGAAGATTAAATCTTTCGTGCAATTATCACTTAATTGCCACTTCATTAGCATTCGTTAAATACTTGCCGACATACCAAGAGTTATTGGATTAATTCTGTTTTTATGCATATCCCGTTTTCCTGTATCTTTCCGAGGTGCCTTGACCACGGAAGCGTCGGCTTTATCTAACTGATCGCGACTGATAGCCTTACTGATCTAAACTTCTTGCAATGCAAGTATATGGAAAAAGAGCCTCCTCTTCCTCCAACTGTAACTGTTACTCGCTACTCTTACTACAAGTGGAGTTGCCATAATCTGGGGATGTGAACACTTCTTGGTCATCTCGAGGCCATAAACATAACATAACATAACATAACATAACAGATCATGACGTACCGTACCGTAACATAACGTAATACAACAACATAACGTTACGTAACGTAACGTAACGTAACATAACTTAGCATTGCTTTAACTTAAATGCTTTGACCAAGCAAGAAATTGTCCATATTACCAAAAATGGTTTTCCTGCGTAACACTCGAGTTAAATGATGCCGCTAAATGAAAGTTTTGTTGTTGTTGTTTGTTGTTGTTGTTGTTGTTGTTGTTGTCGGAGTGCTGAGAGACTGTGTATTAAAAGTCAGACGTTTCGGAAATAACCCCTTCATCAGTGTTAGTTAGTAGCGACAAACACTCGTGCTAACGGTAGATTTGTCGCGTCCACTCTGGATGATGATCTATTACAGCATCCTCCTATAGAGCGGTTTATTTAAGTGAATTGCAGAGGCCCTTCGATCTTCCTATGTAGGAAGATGTAGGGAGATCGAATCGCCACTCGCGCACTTTGTGCCGGTTACGTGTGATTGCTTTAAAATCTGATTGCT
>JAEMWC010002255.1:37500-48776 GCA_016490735.1 Pachyseris speciosa | reverse complement strand
TTAACTACCTACAAGAGTGGTGTGTCTAAAATTCTGATGTTCATCTCGATAATCTGGGATAATTTCTTTCTTGAATGAAGCTTTATACGTATTTTAGCATCTGGGTCAAAATATTTGTTCTCCAAAACTTTAACGACTGTTTATATTTTGGTGAAGCTGCAAATGAAAGCGATGTTACCAGGCCCTTGGCATGCAGCAGACGAGAGCTTTGACCAGGCAAATGGTTTTGTTGTTGATGGTTCCTGTTTCTGTTTTTTTTTTTGTTCTCACTGTATGAGATAGCGCAAAAAATACACCTCTTATTTTGTTAATTTTTCCCTTCGTCGTGTCCCTCCAGGTATGCAAACGTAGTAAATTTCTACTATGTCTTTCAACAGGCCATAAAACGTTTGGATTAATATCATGAGGCTCTATTTGACGCTGCTTCTCCTTGACAACATCTGTGGAGGACAAGGGTTACAGGTAAAGTATGTTAGAGAAGTGCGATTGTCGCTAGCCTCCTTCACAGAGACCCGCAGACGCTCTTTTGGCTCGTCATACAATCTTTCCTCCCCAAGATTGCGTGACGAGCCCAAAAGAGCATCTTCAAAGGAGGGTAGATTGCTGCATACATGAGCCGTTTTTTAACTTTCAATACTTGGTCATCTCTCATGCCGACCATTGGTTTACAGTAGCGGGCCGTCCTTGTTCAGCCCATCACATGCTTCTGTTTTCTACCAATTAGGGGCAATGAAACAAACCCAATCTACTGCGTGATTTGCAGTTGGCTGGCTCATGAGTTTTCCCGCTTTCTGGGCTGGTTGAGTGATTAACAGTAGTTGGTTTATGCTATTGGTTTATTTGTTACAAAGTTACTCCAGTATTATTTCTTTCACGTTATTCCCGGGCAGCAGTGTTCATCTCAAGGACCGCCGGGCCAGCCTGGGATCCCAGGAACTCCGGCACACCAGGAATGCCGGGATCGCCGGTCTGTCAGGAGCATGCGCGACGACGCGGTGGAAACAGTGCACTTGGACTTTTAGTACAGGGCGGGATAACACAGACAATGGAAAAATCCATGTAAGTCAACCATCTATCCGGTTAGCTAGCCAGCCTTTCAGCCTGCCAGCTTAAAAAAATAGTTCAGGTCACGATTTTTCGCGAATTTCGCAGTTTGTGTTCAATCCTGGACATACGCGTTTTGTTGAGGATGTGGGGCGAACAACACCTAGTTAGTTTTGCTGTGTCCCATCCCGTCTAAATCTGAACAATACTTAATTATTTGCCACTTTTGGGTTAGCTATATCACATTTACTAAAAAATGAATAAAAACAGGAAAAATAGCGTTAACTGATCAGTCTTATTCGAAGATCATCCTCTAATTCAGGGACGTAAGACCATTTAATTCAAAAGTTAAATTTAAATTACTCTTTGATTCCACATAACCCCTGTTTACTCATTACAGGAGTGCGAATTTGAAATTGAGATCTGATTCCTACCTCCGTGTTGTTTACATGGGAAATCTTCGAATAACACAATGCACCAACTGTTGCAAGAGATGGTACTTCACCTTAACAACAAAGAGTGTAACAACCCAGCCAAGATTGACGGAACCGTTTATCAAAGCGCCAATTTGAACATCCACAGGCCTGCCAACATTGAGGGCTACTGTGGTGGGCTACCTGCAGGAAAAGTGCGAATTAGATTCAACGTTGGTAATTGTGGTGGCGGCTACAACCATGGTGACGCTTGGACCAGCTGGAATCAGGCCAACAGAATCATCGTTGAGGAAGTGGACCCACCTGTGGCTTAGCTGAGTCAACTTCGCCCCTTTTATATTGAAGTGAAACATGTGTAGTTTCATAATTTTAATTAGACTTTCTGTCTCCGTAAATCTAAATTAAAGGGGATTAAAAGGCATGACTTAAAACCGTCCTGCTGGAAATTCATTGTATTACTTGTGTTTATAGCTCGATGAAATCTTAAAAGTGGCACAGGGCCTGGAATAATCGCGCCTTGGCGCCTTACTCGCATTCCACCCTCGATACCTCGCTACAAGTAGCCAACTCTCGTTACTTGTATATAGCTCAACCTTTGCACTTACCCGGACCTCGTTACTTGCAGCCCGATCTCATTACTTGCAACCCACCCTCGCTACTTGAGACCCACCCTCGCTACACGTATCCCATTCTCGCTACTCTTTTTTTTTGTTTTGCACATTTTATTGGGAACATAGATTTACAACAATAACATATTACTACACTACAAAAGGATAAAGTCACTTAAAAAAAAAGAAAGCGAAAATTAACCACTACTCTTAAACAATAATCACCCACACACGCGCACACTGAAGATGGCTGTTGATGTAAATATAACTTAGATATACCTTACAAATTATCGACTTATGTTGCAACTGCCGAAATTATAAACTCTTACGTGAAGACTTAAGGTAGAGGGGTCCTTCTCTTAAAACGAGACCACTTTTGTTGGAATGCTTTTCTAGTGTTGTTCCCAGAAGCTATTTGTCTTTCAACGTTCTTAGAATTTATAACTTGCTGTATGAAAACCTCCAGCCTAGGAAGGGCATTTGTTAACTTGCAGGAGTAAATATAATGTCTCGCAATAAGGAGTAGGTGATGAACTAGCAGATCAGATACTTCGTGAATAATGCCCAGACAAAGAGGCGAGGAGAGTTGAAAGTCCTTCAATCCGCTAAAATTTTGTGATATCCTTGGACAGTTTCTTCCCAAAAGGCCATTGTATATTTACAATTCCAGAAGAGATAGATAAGGGTTTCTGTAGTTTCTTCACAAAAGGAACAACTGTTAATTTGTTTTAATCCTATTTTAACGAGAAAATCGTTCGTAGCAATCCTTCCGTGCAGGAGCTTGAATTGAAAGACTCTAAGCTTTTTTTCTCTCGTACATAAAAAGGGCAACCGTTAAGTATTTTTCCAACTGACAGTGGATATTCCGAGTACTTCCCCTTGAGATAACCATTTCTCCTCGCTTCTTGTTGGGTTGGAAGCTCTCTTTTGAATGAGAAGCCGATACAGCTCTTTAACAACCTTCGGTGAAGACTGGACAACCTCAATGACTTTTGAACATGGCCTATTGATATCCGGTGAACAGAACTTCTTGAAGTATTTCGAGGCGGACACAACTTTGTAGTATTCGAGGTAGTTAGTGTTGATTTTAAATTTCGCTGTAAAAGTAGCATAGCTCAGAAAAGTTTGCTCATTGTCCAACAGATCTCCAACTGTTTCTACACCTGCTTCTAACCACAATTTATAAAAAAAGGGTTGATTTCTGATTCTAATCATCGAGTTATGCCAGATTCGGGAGGAGACAAATTCCAAATTCGTATCTCTATAGTTAATATTGCACCAGAATTGAACAATCTCTTTTAGGAATGGATCAGTTATATTAAGCCTTGAGGCCTCCTGCCATTTTAAATTACTCCAAAACAATAGCTTCCCTCCATATTTTCCTAGGTGGTAATCAAAAAAGAGCTTCCATTTACCTTGGATGTTATCATCTAAATAACCTTGAATCCATTTTAATTTTAAAGATTAGTTAAAGCTATTAACGGCAATCATTTTAAGACCTCCCTTATCATTGTCATTAACGATTTCAGTCCTTTTTATTTTGTCGCCCTTGCCATCCCAGGGGAATGCATACAGGGCGGAGTTAAGATCTTTTAGGACACCTGGAGGTGTTGGGAGAGAAGACAGGACATAAACAGCCTGCGACACCGCCAAACTTTTTATAACTGCAATCTTACCCAAAAGAGTAAGTCTCCTGATAGACCACCTGTTTAGAATCTTCTTCAATTTTTCAATTTTGTCAGACAGGTTAGCCAAGACGGCATTTTTTTCTGCTGTCGAGACCCATACTCCTAAGACGTAGACCTTTCCCACAACCCATGTTATTGGTTTATTTGCGGGTAGCTTAACGTTCGAATTTCGACATGAGCTGATCCAGAGGGTTTCGGTCTTCTCATAGTTGACTTTTAGGCCAGAAGGGAGCGCAACGAGCATATACAGAGTTCTAGAAAAGGATGTTTCACTGCCGTCCAAAATCATTGTTGTATCGTCTGCATATTGTAATATTTTACATTCCGTTCCAAGGACCTGTATACCACGGACTTTTTCATCCTTTCTTATTGCACTACCAAGTATTTCTGCACATAAAATAAATAAATAAGGGGAAAGTGTAGTTTCATAATTTTAATTAGCTCGATGAAATCTTAAAAGTGGCACAGGGCCTGGAATAATCGCGCCTCGGCGCCTTACTCGCATTCCACCCTCGTTACACCTAACCTACCCTCGCTACAAGTAACCAACTCTCATTACTCGTATATAGGTCAACCTTTGTACTTACCCGGACGTCGTTACTTGCAGCCCGATTTCATTACTTGCAACCCACCCCCACCCTCATTGCTCGTAGCCACCCTGCTTACTAGTAGCATTACCTTTACGCGCAACCCACCCTCGCTACACGTATCCCATTCTCGCTACTCGTAGGTCAACCTTTTTGCTTTCCCTTTACTTGCAGCTAACCCTTGTGAAAGACGATGAAAGCGTGAAGACAAAAACCGCTAAAAAAAGACTAGAAAAATCCAAGGAATACCAAAAATGTTTATTCTACTAAGGAGTAGAACAAACAACTCACCAGAATCTGGGTTGTCAGCGTATACAGAGGTCGCTTTCTCCACAAAATATACTTGGCACGATAATATTTGGTGTCGTTATTAAACTCGCAAGTCTTGTCTTGTCTTGACAAGCTGGTTGAGTGTTACAAGCGCTGTAGCAAGTAGCTAGACGATCTGCAGTGAATGATCGGTACACGATCACTGCAGTGAATGATCGTTACACGATCACTGGGGAGCAGGGTTGGCGCAGTGGTGAGAGCACTCGCCTTCCACCAATGTGTCCCGGGTTCGATTCTCGGACTCGGTGTCATATGTGGGCTGAGTTTGTTGGTTCTCTACCTCTGCTCCGAGAGGTTTTTCTCCGGGTACTCCGGTTTTCCCCTCTCCTCAAAACCAACATTTGATTTAATTTGATTTGATTTGAGATTTGTAATTAGTAGACGAAGAGCCACCTTGTGGAAGTACTACTAATAAATCGTTATTATTATTATTATTATTATTATTATTATTATTATTATTACGTGTCTAATAAGGGAAAACCATGCTCTGAAAGACTTTTTTTTCTTTTCTTTTTTTTAATGCAACATTTATTGAACACAAGTTCGGCACTATTCCACAATACTTAGTTTACAACAACAAACAATGAGGAACGTTACTCTACGATGTACTACTTTTTCAAGAACAAGTGACAATTTCGCTAGTTAACTTTGACCTAACAGTGCGATACAACACTTAAATCTGTATAACAGTTTTTAACAATTCATTGGCAGTTACGAAGGGTACATGAATTACAGATCTTAAAACATTTAACAACATATTTAATTAGTAACAAAATAATAATATACTTACCACAGTAACAGGAGAATACATTTCGCGCAGAGAATAAATTAATGACATAAACAAAAGAATTACACGTGAGAGGATGAGGCGTCTTCTCTATACAGTCAATTTCTCCAGAACATATTTGTGATTCACTCTATTAATAAAATCTTCGAGGAGGATTGCTTCTTCGTTTAACTTCTTCTTATAGATGTAATACCTCATAAATAAAAGTGTGTAGTTAAATTTTTTTTTAGTGAAGTAGGGCTATTGAAATTTCCCAAGAATATCGCTTCCATGCTTGGAACGAACCTGGAGCCGTTTGTGTCATTAAACCACTGGACAACATTCTCAGAGAAGAGTTTGGTGAAATGGCAATGAATGAATGTGTGATAAATCGAGTCGAGATCTCCACAGTATAAACACTCGCCATCTGCTTTGATACCAAATCTTAAGAGTTCTTTCCTAGTCACCACCCAGGGGCACCCAACGACAAGTTTCGGTAGATATCTGTTCGGTGGAGGGTGGTTCGCCTTGGACTTTCGGCGACGATTAAAGAGTGCACTCGGATTTTCGTAAGTAAAACGTGGCCTAATAGATTCGTAATGTGGAAATCATAACCCCTGAGGTTTTCGGAGAAGTCGTTATTGCTGTTTTTGGCAGTAAAAAACGTCAGCTAGCATTTTCGGAAAGAAAAAAGGTTCCCAGAAAGTTCATTTCAGCTAGTATTTTCTCAAAGAAAGATTTTGTTCCCTAAAATTTTCGGGCGATTAACATTTCAGCTAGGGAATCCGAAAAGATCAAAGTTTTCTAGCTAACCAAAACATCACTTTAAACAGACTTCAAACACCATAAGGTACTTAAAAATGCCTTTCTACAGCTTTTAGCTGCTTTGGCTCGTTGGGTGCCCCTGACCACCGTCCTGTGTAAAGATTTAAATTGAAACTCTCTCAATTTCATCTCTTTACAACTGGTTTTGACCGACTTGAAGATCGATGTCCAGCTGTTCTCATCAGTCTGAACAGTTCTATCCCATCTTTTCTGACCTGTTTGTTTTTCGGTATAAGGTTTGGCTATCAGAAGCCAATAAAAGTCGGTGACCTTCATTTTTGTGAGATCGATACATGCTCTGAAAGATGATCTTTACATGATCGCCTAGCCGATGAATGGTGAAGAATTAGCAATAACGAAAGAAATAAAAGGGAACACTGCCATATCAGTGAGGAAAACAAACTGAAAGCCAGCATTTTGAAACCTTAAAGCTGTCTTTGTGGAAAGTGAAACTGTTTAATAATTCATTGTCCTATTGCACTGACTAGAATTGCTCGTCACTATGTTTTGATTTGCAGTCAGGTGGAAATAAAGTTCTCCGAAATGAACCTGAGGGTTATGATGTTTAGCTCAGTTTTCTAAAGAGCGGTTTTCAGTCGAATGTCGTAAAACCAAACCCGACGTTATTTTTGTGGCCAACCACAACTGACGTATGCAGCTCAATGCACCTATAAAGAATTCGAAACAATTACTTGTCACCGTCGCTAAGCGAAGGGAACAAATCGCAGAAGAAAACCAAAGCAAACACGGCCTTGGACACTCCAGTGAAGGCCACTCTGTTTGTCTGTAGGTCCTTGCACCTGGAGTAATACCAGCAATGTAGTTTCACTTTATGAAAGTTTTCAAGTCTGATATGATACTAACAAGCAGGTGTAAGCATACTTTCAACTGTAAAACATAACGTTTTTCCGAGCTAAACACGCAAAGGACAAAAAATAATAGCATGGTTTTCTATTCCATTTTTGTTTGAGGACCGTTGTAATATGCTTCCTGTTGTGTTAAATCTGAGGGAATAAATGCCTACTGTGTTTGGACGTCAAGTTAGATGACCGCGTGAATAGCACCACGGTGCTGTTGTTTAATATTCAATAGGAATAATGATGTTTGTAATAATAATAATAATAATAATAATAATAATAATAAGAAGAAGAAGAAGAAGAAGAAGAAGAAGGCCTACGTACGTAGTTGAAACAGTTTCATGTTCTTAGCAGAATGTTTCGGTGAGTGTCTCGTAATCTATTTTATGACATCTATTTAATTAATTACTGTTTTTAACATCCTTCCGAGCATACTAAAAACAAAGCAACCTCGTTACGAGAATTGGAGGAGAGACCCTGACGAGTGAAAATAATGAAATGTATTTTTGGAAGAAATTGTGTCAGGTTTCTGCCAGATATAACGTTTCCACTAATTTGGGTCTGAAGTACGACATACATATACCGTAAAAGCTCTATTAAGCCCCCGGGAGCTTATTCAATTTCAGGCCTTATTAACGAGGGGCTTATTGGAGAGGGGGGCTTAAAAGAAGAGAGGGGGGAGGAGCTTATTTCAAATCTTTGAACCCGCCGTTTTCGTGATAAATAGTTTCTGAACAAATCTCAAACAGCTGCAGTTAAACTTTATTATTTACTACCGAGCAGGAAACAGATTGTGTGTTTTATTGTAATTTGTTTAAAATAAACCAACTGGGGCGCATAAAGTGTATTTCGTAAGAGGGAATAGGAGGGAATAATTACAAAATCTCGTGTCCCAAAAAAAGGGGGGACCTTATTACAAAAACCGACTCCCAAACAGGGGGCTTCAACCTCGTTCCCAGAACCTTATTAGTGAGGGGGGCTTAACAGAAACGGGGGTAATAGAGCTTTTACGGTAATATCAAGGCTCTTAACCAGACCACCATCTTAATGGTGCAGAGTCATCATTTTGTCTTATATTATGTCTCCAGTAGGAACATGAGGGGAAACACGCCTGCAGTAGACTTGGTGTACACAACCAACTACCGGGCTTTTTGTAAGGATAGGTAAATGCCTATTGTGACTTTACTGTGTAGGTTTTCCATTTCACTAATTCCTTCAGGAGATAAAGTCTTTGCCTGAAGTCTTTCCGTGATACCAAGTAGGTCCTTCCCGTCTATGGAAGCATTTTTTCGGCATAATTTGGCTTAAGAAGCATTTTTTTGACACTTTTCTCACGAAGAATTGCTAGCATAATTCAACGTTTTCCGCCAATTTAATCGAGCGGACATTTTTGTTGTCAAAACCATAACTTTGTTTGTTTTTTGATGTTCTAACACTTCTAAAGACCAACAGGAAACTGTAGTTCTCTAGGCTCTCCACATATGCGCTGTCTCTACACAATAGCTGAGACTTGTAAAAAACGCCTAGCCGGTCAGCCGTTAGTTTGCTTGGGTTGTACCCAGTCCTTGCTAAAAACAAAAACAAGATGGCGTCAGCTACGTCATCGTCACGAAGTAACTTGAAGGTCACAGAAGGAGGTCGCAAAGCAGAAAGTAGGCCAGCTCCTGCACAAATAGCTCGAGAGCGATCTTTGGAATCCACCTGCTGGTAAATATATGTCATGAAACCTATAACGTATTCTTCAAAGGGCAAGTTAACAATGAGCTAACGTTGTGTTATTTAATACCAGACACATTTGAGAAACAGACAAGTGTTATATAGGTGCAAGAAACATAGAGATGTTTTCCCTTTATTCAGTAATCGTAAAGCATTTTGTATATTTTCTTCAAAATAAAACAAAGCATTTTTTAAACCAAAGGAGCATAATTTTGAAAAATGAGCATAATGTGAGCATTTTTTTTGGACAAAAACGAGCATTGCTACGAGCATAAAATGCCAGTTTTACTAGCATCATCGGGAAAGGCCTAATACCAAGGCAACAGTATTTAAAGGGGCTAAATCTCGGGTATTTTTCTGTCCTTGAACCAAAATTCCGGTTAAATCAAGACAAAGAACATTTTTATACAAAAAAACTGGTCATAGACTTCCAACAGAAAGGCAACGTTAATTCTTTAAAGGAGAACATAGCACACTCGGTTTATAATGGCTCTCACCAGACACGAAGGCTGAAAAAACGGTTTGAAAACAGCGGCCCGCTTTTTTTCCAAGTTGCAATCCATTTCCATTCCGAGTACTTTTGAATAACACTGGAGCGTCATTTTGGAATTCAATCTGTACAAACATATCTTGTGGCTTGTTAGATTAATGCTAAAAATTCGTGACATATACCTTTAAGGTGGGGCTAAACGTGAATTTGGGTGTAATTTTATGGAGTTTCAAGAAGAGATTGAAATGGGGGGGAAATGTTTTGAAACACTACAAGTTACTTGACACCCCACAAGGGCACTGCAGGTTGCTGGGGGAACTGTTTGGTGTCCGTCTACTAATTTCTAACTTGAAATTCCAATTTTAAACCTTTATTAAATCTTCTGAATTTCGTATTTCCCACAGTTTAACTAATCCTTTGATAAAAATTATCTCTTCCCATGCAAATATACCCAAAAATCCCCAAACAATTCACAAAATATCCCACACTGAACATAGCTTTGTGAGATGAGCGGATGGATTTTAAATTGCTTGAAACGCGAACGAGATAACGTGAAATCCATGTCAAGCGGCTAAAAAACGATGTTTAGGTTAACCCCCGTCTTAAGTAGAAGCAGTCACAATACGGGAAATAGGAAGATTACTCAAAAGTTTGACTCTACCACAAAGTAAATTTCACAGCTCGAAGCTGTCAGTTCAAACAGCTTTACACGGGTTAGGATAAACGTTTAAGGTAGCTTGGGCTGTGTTGCCGCTTGCTGCATCCCAAGCCGTGGCAATCACATCTGATCCTGCAAAGTACAAACTGACTTCAATGTCTCGATCCAGCCCTTTCGCGGTATCAGGTGACTGAACCACGACAGTTCCAATCGGAGTCACGCCATTCTCTGTGACAAGTAACACATCAGGGATCTCAGCAGAGTAGAATGAATATCTTATCTCCGTTTCATGGGGCTCCCTTGGCCGATAGGTGACGGATATTTTCTGGCTTCGTTTGATGATGTCGTTTGATCTCACAAAGATATTAAACAGGTCTTTGTATTTCTCTTCTCCAGCGACTATGAACTTGTTTTCCTCAGGGTGAAGACAGTGGTTGAACCTAGTTGAGACACAAATTAAAATTATGCCAACATATATCAAATTTAAGTTATCGAAACTGGCTGAATTTCATAAGGATAATTAATCGAAAGAAGTATACCAATGGCAAACATTAAAGAGGCAGCGTCAGAAATAATTATATTTAGCGACACTTTGAAAATCGCCGGCAAACGAAATGTGATAGAAAGTTTTCTTTCAAAAGGGCTATTGTAGCCCAAGAAAACCATTCATGAATGCTTTCTGTCACCCATGGCCTTGAAGGAAATGGTAGTTAATTCCTTTAAATAGGCCCATTTTGGTCAATAAAGCGCAAGAGAAATCGAGAAAGTGGAACGATGCGGCAGGGCCATGGTCTACTAACGGACAACTAAGCGATGTCGGTACTTTGCAGATTCAGTTTGTGTCCAATAAGACCACACTGATGGGTCACTAGGATAGTGAAATGGAAAATAAGCTCCAAAGTGACCGAAAGGACCGTGAGACCTAAATAATGAATAAACTTGTTCAGTTTATTTTGTTTGCGTCCTCTTGACTTCATCGTGAAGCTGAATTTCTATACGTCGAGAAAAGCCTACTCGTACTGAAAGTCATTCAGTCTGAACTTACTAGGAATAAGTATATATGAATGATTCTGTTGAATGACAATCGTTTGAGGTTCATCGACAGAGTCGGTTAAGATCTCTGCTGTAAAACCAAAACCAAAACCAAAACCAAAGTTATTCAGCTGACTTTGGCCAGTCACAAGGGAGGTACCATTACATGTATCCGGCGCAGCGGGAAAATTCGCGCGTGCAAGTCTCGATTGGTTTTGGTTTTTGCCCTCACTGGGTGAGA
>JAEMWC010002255.1:0-32500 GCA_016490735.1 Pachyseris speciosa | reverse complement strand
ATATATTCGACTGACGTTTCAACGAACTTTACATACCTCTCACCAAGTCAAGGGCTTCTTGCGGCACATTTCTCCTTTTAAAAGGAGAAATAAGTTGTTCTGTCGTGAAAATTTTCAGATCCATTACTGTCTTGATGCTGATGTCGTGTTGGAACTCGTTTTTTGAAGAAGAAAACCACGCCAAGACTTCGAGTATTTGAAATGTCGCGCTTTCAGTCACTTCAGGAAGCGAAAGGACGCCACGCTGACTATTGTTCTCTACCATTGGTTAAGAAGGATCATGTGACCATTTGGGGACGAAGTAATCTGGGATCGAGTAGGATCGAATGGCTGCCGATCGGCAACGACTATCATGCGAGTACCGTGTAACTACAGCTGTAGGGTAATGAAAGCGATTATTTTTTTAAACTCTTGATCAAGTTCCACTCCAACGAGCCTAAATTTTTGGTTTATTGTTCAGACTGTGGAATGTCTTTTTCGAAAGTGAATAGTCTGCAAAGGCATTACAAGCGAGAACATAAGGTGACGGACATGACTCGAACATGATGATGACTCTGTTTATAAAGAAAATGTAGAGCAAGAATTTGACTAAGATAGAACACGGTCAGATTCGGGTAGCCAGGCTGCAACGTTCCTATTACTTGCAAGGGAAAATGCGAAGATGACTCAGACAGCTTTGGACATGGTCTCTCAGTTAGTGCACGATCTGTGATTGGTCAATTTCCAGGCCGTATTCTACTGTATGGCCCGCTAAATTTGAAAGGGAGCCCCCGATTAACCTCGGAGATATAATAAATTAAATATCTTACTAACCTCGTTTTCTCGGTCCGTACTGTAAGTTACGGATCCTCGTTTTTTCTCGTTGATTCATGGCCCGCGCGCTTCGCACTTGGGCCATAATTCCGCAGGAAAAAACTCAGTCCGTAACTTACAGTACGGACCTCGAACTCGGTTGGTAAGAGGTATGTAAATAGCCAACGAGGCACATAGCAGCAAGTTGGCTATAAACAATCTCATATCCAACATGCGCTAATGGCGTAATTGCTTTATTAAATTTCCTGATCAAATTCTGAACGTTAGTAGTATAGGAGTTGGGTGATCTAGCACACCACTCCTATACCACTCACCTTTTATGGTAAATTTGTTTTTAATGTCATGAGATAATGGTTTGGGTAGGAGAATATTAACCAAAAATGGCTAACCAATTATAAATTCTTAAAGTAAAATTTACTGACAATTTTTACTTAAAAAGTTTATGGTGAGCTAGCACACAAGTACTACTTTTCCATTTGATGGCTAACCAAATTTTGACAATCTATATATTTTTTAAAATGCGTGACTTTCTCGGAAAAATCACCAAGCGTGACATTCTCGGAAAAACAGGGAAACCCCCTGTTAAATGAGTCATCGCTAATAGTTATTGTTTCAGATCATGAGACGGTCGTATGATTATAAATTCTTAAAGTAAAATTTACTGACAATTTTTACTTAAAAAGTTTATGCTAAAGTTTGTTATTTAAACCGTATTCCCTGAGAAACGGCTAATTTCAATAGTTTTAGCAATAAAGGGTATTAATCAACAGTATTCACCGAGTAACGTTTAAAAACAATATTTATTACACAATTAATATTCTCAATATCATTTTAAACGCACTTTCAAATTTTATTTTCTATTTTAATAATATGGATGGAAACACTTAAAGATATATCACTTTATAATAATATGGGAAAAATTGTAGGATCCCGGGCCCTTGGAAAAGGCCAGAAATATATTATAGTAATTGAAGGAGATGAAACATCAAATTGTAATTGTGATATTCATGATTATTTTAAAGAGGATGAGGAATATGAATTTATTAGTTGTTCATTTTGCGAGGAAGAAATATCAGAACATCATGTTACAAGAGATGAACCATGTTGTGATGAAAAAGAAATTATTATGATAGATAACTCAAATGTTTGCAAAAATTGTGGAAGAGTTGATGGTTATGAATATTATCAGGAATGGGTAGATTTCCATAAGAACAAGTACAAATTTAAACGTAAAAGCACATATTACCGCAAGTATCATATTAAGAATAAAATTTTAGATTTTATGAAAAAATACAATATACATATTAATTGTAATGACATTGTTACCATTGAAAAAATATTCCAACAAATTGAAATCATTCTGCCAATTATAAATAATAAACGTAAAAGAATGATAAATATTGAATTCATTATAAAAAAAATATTAAACTTGATGGATTATAATGAAGATTTTGAAATAAAAAAGAATAAGAAAACGATCCAGGAATATGAAAATTATTGGAAACTTATTCTTAATGAAAAAGGAAAGGAAATTAAGGATATTATTGAATATAGAAAATAATTATTTAGGAATTTGTTCAGTAAAGTATTTGTCGTATTTATGTAACCATTTATCAATTATCGGACTATTATCAGTAATGAAATCGTCTGTTTGCGTCATCGTCATATATAAATTAGGATCATAGTCGCCAGATCGCAATATGTTTTTTATGTTGTTTAAGAGATGCTGATATGTTTGGAAAGCATATCTGCATTGTTGTATTTTTAAATCAGATTTTTATGTTTCATCCAACCCTGAATGAGTAATGCTGTTGTACTTATTGCAACTAGACTAATCCCTAAAGTAGCAATGGCTGAAACAAGACCTCCAGAAGCGAATAAAACGCTAAGTGAATTTGCTGCTATTTTCCATTTTTTGAATCTCTTTATTGCTTGTTTGAATGCCCAACATTTGCGATATGATTGATAATAAGACTTTAATTCGTCAACTTTTTCTTTTGAAAGTTTTACTGAGATATGGTTAAAACCAAAAACGCTTATATGTCGTTTTGTCATATAATATTACTTTAGATTATAATTCTTTTACAAATACAGTAAATTAATCCTGTTATCTGACCACATAATGGAGATCTTTTCATAAATTCCGGTGAAATATTCTCTGGAATCACGTAAGTATATTCCCTATTTAATACATAACGATTATAGAATCTTCCAAAAGCATCGTGGAGAATACTACGTGAGTGTAATATATGAATCCAACCAAGTGTTCTTTCAAATAACCTTGTAATGCAGCCATTTCCTGGTCCTAAAAGTCCTAAATCATTGTGTATATACAAAATATTGTTAATTGAAAGTATTGATTTGAAATGTTTGAAATATAAATATTGGTACACTAAAGCTGATTTCAAAATTACATCATTGACTTGGATATGTTGTTGTTTGGTTTCATTAAAAAGATGACTCACGTATTTGATTATATCTTGTATCATATAATAGTTATTTATATTAATTCATGACTACTTCTAATGTAAATGTGATGTCAAATGCTTTATCATCTGGATGAGAATAATCAATTATAAAATAGCCTCTCGATAATGATTTGTTGACGTTAACCGTTGTGATGTTTCTACTCATAGAAGATTGTCTGTGTTCAAAAATAGTTGCTGGAAATGGTAATAATCCAGCGCCTTCATTCTTTTTCTTGAAGTATAATATTCCGGGTTTTGTTCCTTGTATAATATACATTTTCTTAATATAAAAGTTATTATTATGAATGACTAAATATTCAGCACCATTAATTAATACAGGCTTTAAAGTATTCTTATTATGCCCTTGACTGGCTTTAACAAAGCAGTTTAAATATTGTATTTGACCAATTATTCCATTCCCATTCAAATCTAGATCACCTCCTAATTTCGGCTGGTAAAGAGAAAAACCACCTAAATCGAGAGCTGTTTCCATAATTACACCTGTAACGCTTGAACGAAAGAGATTTAAACTACCATTATGAATTCTATAGCCATTTAAATTTAAATCACCACCAAGTTTAGCCTCTTTTATTAGAAACGTGTTCATATTAATATCATTTACCATGGTTAATTCACCGTTTTGACCATCAAACAATTTATTTGATTCATTTATCAAAGCATGTCCATTCAAATCTAATTCAGTTTGTAATTGTATTTTTTCATTTACAATTTTATCAGCTTCAGTGAAGTCGTAAACACTTGATGGAACGTCTACAGCTTCAAAATCAATACCATATACAACACAAGGAACTTTGTACTTATTTGGATAAGTTGGGTTAGCATTAATATGAATCGTACAATATAAATATTCAGGTGGTGAACTTACTGATGGTTTTTCAATCCATAACAAATATCTTGAATGATCTTCGTTTCTGTTATCAAATTTTCTCCCTACTGTTCTATGAATTGTAATTCCACCAGTTGCACTGAATGTTACGGTACTCAGATTCATTCCTTCATAATCAGGAAATAGCCATTCAAGGATAAAACTGTATTTTCCATCTTTTATTGTATACATATTAAATCCAATTCTCGCTCTGAAGATATGATTAGCTTCTTTATTTAAGTCTACATCAAGAACCCTTTTTGAAATTATGTGTGGTGAACGAGGTAAATTAATATATCCGTTAACTTTCAAGCCATATTCAGTACTAACTTCATCGATATCATTCATCAAATATTTGAAAGCATTCTTTGGATGAGAAGCAGATGAAATATGACTTTTTTCTTGTTGATCCAAAATTACGGCATCGGTTTTATTTGTTCCTTCTTTTAAATCAACAAATTTTATGCCCTCCAAGTTTCATATCCGCCGTCATCGCGTTTGTTCCGTTCAACAATAAGGCCGCCGATCTGATGGTTTGTGAAGCTCGATTCAAGACTCTGAAATTCACCGCATCACCATCATTTTTCACATCACCTATATTTGTAACTATATTTCCACTCATTGACAAATTTCCATACATTGCAGTTGAGCCGTCTCGTCGAAGAAAATACTCGTCAGCATACCTTTTTGTAGCCGCGTCGTCTGAATTGACCGGAGGAGCAAGATTAGTATTGGCATTGTTTTTCATATTTAAATCTTTTTGAGCAATTGCATCGAGTTTGGTTTGCAACCTCTGGTCCACGTATTTTTTATTAACTGCATTTTCAGCTGGTGTACTATTATCAATATCTTTCAGATCTTCAATTGCATATCCAGCCATGTTTAGATTACCTTCTGCGGGATTTGATCCATCCCTTTTTATACAACTTGCAATTTTTGAATCAACATAACTCATATTTGTGGCGTCTAATATATCAACGGGATATTTCATGTTTTTGACAATATTCCGTCCCATGTCCAAATCTCCCGTCATTGGAATGGATCCATCTTTTTTTACGAAATCTAAATGTTGAACACCTGATATATTGTGATCTACATATTCCTTTGTGGCAACGTCTTGATTTGTAGTTGGATTTGCTACATTTGTTATTTTATTATTACCTAAATTGAGAGAACCAGTCATTACGATACTTCCATCCTTTTTCACAAAATTATTGTTTACATAGTTTCTATTCACGGCTGAATAACCAAATTTCGGGATATCTGGTAAGCCAAATAAATCGTTTCTATTCATACTGACAGGTGCAAAAAGTATACCACCGGTATTTTTATTAACCCTTTAACGTTTCTTTTATTTTGGATGATTCAGAGAGTCCTTGTTATGGAGCCATTTGGTAATGTTCAAATCGACAGAAAGTGCTTATAACTATATACCGTTTTTACGAACATAGAGAGCCCCTTCCATTAATAGTTGTTGGTGGATTGACAGTTGACTCCCTAGGGAGTTGTGATGTCAAATGTGTCGCAATTTGAACCCTCAAACCGGACAAAACGAATGTTTTTGGTATGCTGTGGCTGGAGAATTGGAGCTGAGAGCGGTTCATGGGCAGGAACAGTAATGGCGCAATAGGTTCATGTCACTGACCAAACTTGGGTACAATTCGTTGTCTATTGTGTTTCTTAGGTGCATATGAACATTTCATGGTTTTCACAAGTATTCCCTCGTTTTCAACAACTTCGTGAGCACAAGGTTTACCCAAAGTTACAACGGAGCATTTCAATCAATTTATTTAAAGGGTTCTATTCAGGAAACAGCTTTATTTCAGGATGTGACTGGTGTTGTTGGTGTTGTAATACATTTAATTCTCTTTATACACCAAGCAAGGAAAGTTATCGTTCGCCGGCGAACGATAATTTGCATAGAAAATGTTAAAGGGTTAAGCAACGTGGCTTAAATTGCTTGGCGTCATCACTTTTTTACCTGTAAGTATGAATTTGCTTTGAAGGTAGGTTGGGTTTGTTAGGAGTCGGGTTAAAACTATGGTTAGGCTTAGGGTTAGTTTTCGGGCGTACGGTTAGGGCTATGGTCAAGGAAAGGGTTAGTTTTGGGGTCATATTAAGGGTTAGTTTTCGGCTTAGGGTTGAGGTTAGCTTTTGGGCTAGGGTTAGGTTTGGTTAGGTTTAGGATTAGGGTTTAGGGTTAAGGTTAGGGTTAGGATTTGGGCTAGGGTTAGGGTTAGGGTTAGGGTTAGGGCTAGGGTTAGGGCTAGGGTTAGGGCTAGGGTTAGGATTTGGGTTAGGGTTGAGGGGTAGGGTTAGCTTTATGGTATGGTTGAAGGTGAATATGTCGAGGAATGCTAGGAGCCAATGTATGCGTTGAATGAAGCATCTTTTCCATTCTTTCTTCATGGGATAGGAGAACAAGGAAGTCTTTTAGTATGGTTTGAGTATTGCATTTGAAAGGTGTTAGCAGTTCATGTAATAGATGTTATTTGGTTTGGCGCATGCAAGTAACATAGTGTTTACTGAGGGGAGTTAGACGCACTCAAAGCCATAATTGTACCTACTAACCTTAAAATGGCAAATATATCATTGCATTACCAATTGAGTAAGACTTGGTAGAACGTGTTAGGAGGTAATTTAAGATATGAAGGCTTTTGCTCACCTGTAAATGTTTTTGATGTAAGGAGGAGACCACGTTAGCACATGACACCCATTTCTTTGTTCAATTCTTTTGAGATTTTTGCAGATTGGAGGAAGCAACCGCTAGGTAGCAACTAGCTTCCTTTTTCGCTTTTGGTTATATTTCTTAAAATCCTGTGCTTGCTAGAAATTCGTTGAGTATTGAAACTTTAATTAAACATTAATACCGTTTTACTTAAAAAAAAAAAATAAAAGATGCCATTTAGGGAATAGGCCAATTAAGGATTCCCATGTCAAGCACGTCAACTTACATTTAAGAAAAAGGCTTACCAGACATGTTTCATTTGCTAAGATTGTTAAACAGTAATCATTTTTGGCAGTCTTTGAAATGGAAGAAATATGAGATTAGTCTTGTTTAATAACATTAAGGAAAATATTTACACTTTTTTCATAGAGCACGGCAAAATAAAGTCTTTGTGACACCAAATAATACGAATTACTGTTCACTTGAACCTGAAAAATACTTTCAAGTAAATACGATATTAAATTGATATCAGCCGTGAGTTGAATTTTGCTCGCTAACTTTGATTGGATCGATCAAGAAAAAAAAATGAGAAGTATTTTTAGCTCAAGAGAGGGTGTTTTAAGAAGTGAATTGAACTTTCAATGTCAAACCATGTAATCTGATCCGCTATATTTTGCACAGCATTTCTGTTCCTTTTTAACGTTCAAGAATAGCATTTGTTTTCTTTTTAGACGGTCTGTAGCTTAAAAATACACATATGGTACCCTTTTCCTTGCATTCTGTAAACATTTTTTATCAGAGCCACAAATGTGTATGTAAGACAGCTAGAAAGAAGATATTCATCTCGCACTGCATCATGGGACATGCGATGACAACATGAAGCGTTAGTTTCGACCCGCCATTTTGAAAAACATTTTACAAGTCCAAAAGCAGATCTTAATTCCCAAACTACCAACTCAGAAATCCATGGCAAATGAGCCGCAACTAATGTTGGTATGGTTTGATGACAAGACCTGCTCATAGACTCACCGCCTGGATCGATCTGCCTTCGAATGCTGATTATCACCTCGAGTGCCTAAAGACGTTTAGTCAGCACTGTCAGCACGCAAACGAGCAGAGCACGTTTCATTTCTTCGAAACATGCCAGTGACTTACGAGTATTCAGACTTCATGATGTCCTTCAACTACCAGGCAAATAGCAAGATACCTAAAAATCCTCATTTATAAGGTAAAGGATTGGAGCTCGTTCGATCATGTGGGATTTACTGTTGTGTTGTTGATGCTACGTAGCCACAAACTTGAACGTCATAATACTTATTGTGACGAAATTGCTTGCCAGGTTTTCCTTTCAGTGGACTAAGACCGATTATATACAAAGAAAAAGATATGCACTACAAGCTGTTTCCAATGAAGGTTTAGTTAAGCAACGTGGCTTAAATTGCTTGGCGTCATCACTTTTTTACCTGTAAGTATGAATTTGCTTTGAAGGTAGGTTGGGTTTGTTAGGAGTCGGGTTAAAACTATGGTTAGGCTTAGGGTTAGTTTTCGGGCGTACGGTTAGGGCTATGGTCAAGGAAAGGGTTAGTTTTGGGGTCATATTAAGGGTTAGTTTTCGGCTTAGGGTTGAGGTTAGCTTTTGGGCTAGGGTTAGGTTTGGTTAGGTTTAGGATTAGGGTTTAGGGTTAAGGTTAGGGTTAGGATTTGGGCTAGGGTTAGGGTTAGGGTTAGGGCTAGGGTTAGGGCTAGGGTTAGGGCTAGGGTTAGGATTTGGGTTAGGGTTGAGGGGTAGGGTTAGCTTTATGGTATGGTTGAAGGTGAATATGTCGAGGAATGCTAGGAGCCAATGTATGCGTTGAATGAAGCATCTTTTCCATTCTTTCTTCATGGGATAGGAGAACAAGGAAGTCTTTTAGTATGGTTTGAGTATTGCATTTGAAAGGTGTTAGCAGTTCATGTAATAGATGTTATTTGGTTTGGCGCATGCAAGTAACATAGTGTTTACTGAGGGGAGTTAGACGCACTCAAAGCCATAATTGTACCTACTAACCTTAAAATGGCAAATATATCATTGCATTACCAATTGAGTAAGACTTGGTAGAACGTGTTAGGAGGTAATTTAAGATATGAAGGCTTTTGCTCACCTGTAAATGTTTTTGATGTAAGGAGGAGACCACGTTAGCACATGACACCCATTTCTTTGTTCAATTCTTTTGAGATTTTTGCAGATTGGAGGAAGCAACCGCTAGGTAGCAACTAGCTTCCTTTTTCGCTTTTGGTTATATTTCTTAAAATCCTGTGCTTGCTAGAAATTCGTTGAGTATTGAAGCTTTAATTAAACATTAATACCGTTTTACTTAAAAAAAAAAAAATAAAAGATGCCATTTAGGGAATAGGCCAATTAAGGATTCCCATGTCAAGCACGTCAACTTACATTTAAGAAAAAGGCTTACCAGACATGTTTCATTTGCTAAGATTGTTAAACAGTAATCATTTTTGGCAGTCTTTGAAATGGAAGAAATATGAGATTAGTCTTGTTTAATGACATTAAGGAAAATATTTACACTTTTTTCATAGAGCACGGCAAAATAAAGTCTTTGTGACACCAAATAATACGAATTACTGTTCACTTGAACCTGAAAAATACTTTCAAGTAAATACGATATTAAATTGATATCAGCCGTGAGTTGAATTTTGCTCGCTAACTTTGATTGGATCGATCAAGAAAAAAAAATGAGAAGTATTTTTAGCTCAAGAGAGGGTGTTTTAAGAAGTGAATTGAACTTTCAATGTCAAACCATGTAATCTGATCCGCTATATTTTGCACAGCATTTCTGTTCCTTTTTAACGTTCAAGAATAGCATTTGTTTTCTTTTTAGACGGTCTGTAGCTTAAAAATACACATATGGTACCCTTTTCCTTGCATTCTGTAAACATTTTTTATCAGAGCCACAAATGTGTATGTAAGACAGCTAGAAAGAAGATATTCATCTCGCACTGCATCATGGGACATGCGATGACAACATGAAGCGTTAGTTTCGACCCGCCATTTTGAAAAACATTTTACAAGTCCAAAAGCAGATCTTAATTCCCAAACTACCAACTCAGAAATCCATGGCAAATGAGCCGCAACTAATGTTGGTATGGTTTGATGACAAGACCTGCTCATAGACTCACCGCCTGGATCGATCTGCCTTCGAATGCTGATTATCACCTCGAGTGCCTAAAGACGTTTAGTCAGCACTGTCAGCACGCAAACGAGCAGAGCACGTTTCATTTCTTCGAAACATGCCAGTGACTTACGAGTATTCAGACTTCATGATGTCCTTCAACTACCAGGCAAATAGCAAGATACCTAAAAATCCTCATTTATAAGGTAAAGGATTGGAGCTCGTTCGATCATGTGGGATTTACTGTTGTGTTGTTGATGCTACGTAGCCACAAACTTGAACGTCATAATACTTATTGTGACGAAATTGCTTGCCAGGTTTTCCTTTCAGTGGACTAAGACCGATTATATACAAAGAAAAAGATATGCACTACAAGCTGTTTCCAATGAAGGTTTAGTTAAGCAACGTGGCTTAAATTGCTTGGCGTCATCACTTTTTTACCTGTAAGTATGAATTTGCTTTGAAGGTAGGTTGGGTTTGTTAGGAGTCGGGTTAAAACTATGGTTAGGCTTAGGGTTAGTTTTCGGGCGTACGGTTAGGGCTATGGTCAAGGAAAGGGTTAGTTTTGGGGTCATATTAAGGGTTAGTTTTCGGCTTAGGGTTGAGGTTAGCTTTTGGGCTAGGGTTAGGTTTGGTTAGGTTTAGGATTAGGGTTTAGGGTTAAGGTTAGGGTTAGGATTTGGGCTAGGGTTAGGGTTAGGGTTAGGGCTAGGGTTAGGGCTAGGGTTAGGGCTAGGGTTAGGATTTGGGTTAGGGTTGAGGGGTAGGGTTAGCTTTATGGTATGGTTGAAGGTGAATATGTCGAGGAATGCTAGGAGCCAATGTATGCGTTGAATGAAGCATCTTTTCCATTCTTTCTTCATGGGATAGGAGAACAAGGAAGTCTTTTAGTATGGTTTGAGTATTGCATTTGAAAGGTGTTAGCAGTTCATGTAATAGATGTTATTTGGTTTGGCGCATGCAAGTAACATAGTGTTTACTGAGGGGAGTTAGACGCACTCAAAGCCATAATTGTACCTACTAACCTTAAAATGGCAAATATATCATTGCATTACCAATTGAGTAAGACTTGGTAGAACGTGTTAGGAGGTAATTTAAGATATGAAGGCTTTTGCTCACCTGTAAATGTTTTTGATGTAAGGAGGAGACCACGTTAGCACATGACACCCATTTCTTTGTTCAATTCTTTTGAGATTTTTGCAGATTGGAGGAAGCAACCGCTAGGTAGCAACTAGCTTCCTTTTTCGCTTTTGGTTACATTTCTTAAAATCCTGTGCTTGCTAGAAATTCGTTGAGTATTGAAACTTTAATTAAACATTAATACCGTTTTACTTAAAAAAAAAAAATAAAAGATGCCATTTAGGGAATAGGCCAATTAAGGATTCCCATGTCAAGCACGTCAACTTACATTTAAGAAAAAGGCTTACCAGACATGTTTCATTTGCTAAGATTGTTAAACAGTAATCATTTTTGGCAGTCTTTGAAATGGAAGAAATATGAGATTAGTCTTGTTTAATGACATTAAGGAAAATATTTACACTTTTTTCATAGAGCACGGCAAAATAAAGTCTTTGTGACACCAAATAATACGAATTACTGTTCACTTGAACCTGAAAAATACTTTCAAGTAAATACGATATTAAATTGATATCAGCCGTGAGTTGAATTTTGCTCGCTAACTTTGATTGGATCGATCAAGAAAAAAAAATGAGAAGTATTTTTAGCTCAAGAGAGGGTGTTTTAAGAAGTGAATTGAACTTTCAATGTCAAACCATGTAATCTGATCCGCTATATTTTGCACAGCATTTCTGTTCCTTTTTAACGTTCAAGAATAGCATTTGTTTTCTTTTTAGACGGTCTGTAGCTTAAAAATACACATATGGTACCCTTTTCCTTGCATTCTGTAAACATTTTTTATCAGAGCCACAAATGTGTATGTAAGACAGCTAGAAAGAAGATATTCATCTCGCACTGCATCATGGGACATGCGATGACAACATGAAGCGTTAGTTTCGACCCGCCATTTTGAAAAACATTTTACAAGTCCAAAAGCAGATCTTAATTCCCAAACTACCAACTCAGAAATCCATGGCAAATGAGCCGCAACTAATGTTGGTATGGTTTGATGACAAGACCTGCTCATAGACTCACCGCCTGGATCGATCTGCCTTCGAATGCTGATTATCACCTCGAGTGCCTAAAGACGTTTAGTCAGCACTGTCAGCACGCAAACGAGCAGAGCACGTTTCATTTCTTCGAAACATGCCAGTGACTTACGAGTATTCAGACTTCATGATGTCCTTCAACTACCAGGCAAATAGCAAGATACCTAAAAATCCTCATTTATAAGGTAAAGGATTGGAGCTCGTTCGATCATGTGGGATTTACTGTTGTGTTGTTGATGCTACGTAGCCACAAACTTGAACGTCATAATACTTATTGTGACGAAATTGCTTGCCAGGTTTTCCTTTCACTGGACTAAGACCGATTATATACAAAGAAAAAGATATGCACTACAAGCTGTGTCCAATGAAGGTTTAGTTAAGGAAATTAGCTGTTTCATTATCAACATAAGATTTGTTTGTTGCGTCTTGTGGGTTTGAGGGGGTACTTAAGTTAGAAATTTTGTTTCCACCCATATTAAGGTTGCCTGTCATTACAACAGTACCATCTTTCTTCACAAAGGTAGAATTAACATAACTTCGACTTGCTTTATCATTAATGGCGATGTCCTGCTTGACGTTTTCATTATCAACATACTGCTTTGACGCACCATCATTATTATTGCTCGGCATAGCCGAATTCAAAATTTTATTCGTTGAAAGATCAATATTATTTGAAAATTGAATTGTTCCATTTGGTAATACTTTGTATGCTGGGTCATGTATCATATGTGATAAAACATTCTGAAATCCGTAAACTCCATAAACAATAATATGATGATTAGTATTCAACAACACATTTGATGAAATCACTATTAGATCAATATTTGTTGTTCCTGAGTTTGTTATTTCAATGAAGAATATTTTTTTCATATAAGAATCGATTGATGATGTTGAATAAACAATTTTTTGTATTGGATTTTCTCTTAAATGTACATTTTGTGTTTTCATTTCTAATTCTATAGTTGCATCATCAACGTCATTAGTATAAAACTCAACGACAAGCGTATATTTTGAAACGTTTAATGAAGACAAATTGAATTTTAAAACAGAGGTCATTATTCTATTTGGAATTGTAAATGCCAATGCCTTTTTATTTATGCGATAGGGGCTTCTATTGAAGTCATCTATTCTTAGATTAGTTACATTTTTTACAATTGTTGTTTTTGAAATATCCTTCAGAAGAAAGTCAAATGGGTTTTCCATTTTATGATTTGTTGTTGAAATATGACTTTCATCAACGTATAATTTATTCGCACTATCTTTATTATCTGTTGGTGTTGCTACATTCGTCAAACGTTTGTTTTCAATATCATAATTGCCATTATCAGTTAATTTGAATCCAACTCCATCCGCTCCTTTTGGACCTCTTTCACCTATTCTTATATGACCAACATGATCCTGATTTGGTAAAAAATTAAATTTACCCATACACTATTAGATTAGATATTACCATAAAAATTTCTCTTCACCGTTTTCATTGGCTTGTCAACATAACAGAAAGAATATGGTTTTTTAGTTGCTTCAATATACTTTTGCTTATCGATTCCGAGTTCTTGGGAGATTAAGTTTCTTTCTCTTGAAGATGGAAAATCATAAAGGCAGAAGTGGCTACAATTAAGCCTAATAGATTTTGGACATCCGTAGAATGACTGCGTTAGGTACAACACGCTGCAGTTTTTGTGACATCCTTGAATGAAATAGTTAATAATTTGATCTTGTTTTTTTATCCGTTACAAAATCGTCAAAAACCACTAAACGTTGCAATTCAGTGTCTTTAATTTGTTCAACTGGTAAAATTTCATCTTGACTGCATATTAAAACGGGACAACCAACTTGTTTGCTTATTTTATCCATCTTTTGCTGTAGATACTGATACTTGTCCTGATCTAAGTTCTTAGCGTATAAAAAAATCTGATCATAGTAAACGAGGGGCTCACAGATTAAATGTAAGAATAACGTAGTCTTTCCGGAGCCGCTGTTTCCTGCTAGCAACATTCTAAATGTATCTTTTGGCATATACGGATACAACTGTCCGAAAGACTTGTTTGAATCCTGAAAAATACATAATTTGGGATTTCCTTATAATAGTAGTTTAGATTAGGATAAGTTTTTATCTAATATAATTGTATATGGATATAGAGCGTATGAAAAGGCTTCTTCAAAGTGGAATTGAAGCTGGAAATAAGACGAGAGAAGTTCGTGAGGTTATCAAGACTTGTGAAAACAGAAAACAGGATGCATATGATACAACATCGGAATTATTAAAACCTTCTATTGATGCTCAGATGAAGGTTAAAAAACTATTGACGATAAACAGGATGAAGTTATTGAACAGTTGAAAAAAAATAAAAAAGCATTGACATCCGGTTTTGAAGATCTTATGCTTTTGAATACATTACCCACATCGGAACCTACGGAAACAAAATTACCAATTGATTATAAACCAGAAATGATGTCTGATATAAAATCACCTTATAAGTCAAATCTTGATAAGGGTTTTTCACCTGAGGAGGTTCAAACATTAATGAAATACAAATTACCTCCTCCATCACAAATACTCGATCAACATATGAATGGAATTATCAATATTGCCGACTATGATGCAAATATTGGTAAATTAACCAAAGAACTTGGACGTCAAAAAGGAGTACTATCAAAAACCAAAAAGGAGAGGGATAATAATAAAGAACAAATAAATGAATTAACTCAAGACATTAAATTGATGCAAAAGTACCGAAAAAGAATTGATCTTATTGAAGAAGGCTCAAAGACACTCGGTAAAGGTATTTACACACGGAGAAAAAGACAATATGGAGCTGGTGTTGTTTATTATAATGATGTGGGAGACTTGCTTTCACGACTCCAGTTACTCGGTGGGTCTATTTTTGCTGGTAATAATAGTACAAGTGTTAGAGATGAGTTTGTGAAGATATTGCACGTATTAAAAAGATTGGGTATTGTTGGAAACGAAGAGCTTAATAAAATAATAATGAAATATCTAATGTAATAGTATATGACAGAAATATCATTACGATTCAACAGTAAAAACAGAGACAAAATTGGTGTCAGTCAAAGTCATGATTTTACAAAAAGATTTAATACTCCTCTCATATTAGCGAATGATATGAAATATGAAATCGCTGTAAAGACTATCAATATGACATACAGTTGGTATAATATCAGACAATCTTATGGGAGTAATCAAATTAAATACAGTTACAACAAAGGTACAAACTGGGAAACAATTACCTTTGTTGATGGCATGTACTCATATGATGATATCAATAGTTACATCCATGAGTATTTGAGAAAAAATAAACATTTAGTTGTTGATGATCCTGATGATGCTAAAAAAAGTACGGTGTTAATATGTTTTTCATTTTATCAACATATCGTATTTTGATTGAACTTAATGAAAATTATCAAGTGGATCTAAGAAATTTTGGATCATAAAACTTATCGGGTTTGAGTCAAAAATAGTCACTCAAACAGAAGATGGAACAAATTTACCCGATATAACACGCGGAGTAGACGAAATTTATATTAATTGTGATAAGGTGATAGATAGCATCGTCGATGGAAATAGTACATCTACAATTGCTGTTATTCCAGTTACAGATCTTGTTAGATCTTTACCTTTCACATACAAACCTCGTTTTCTTTCATGGAATCCTGTCTCAACACATACGATCAGTTCAATACATTTTTACGTTACTGATTCTACCGGAACTCCAGTTCATTTAAACGGGATAGATTGGTATATTGAGATATTCTTGAGAGGGACGGAATTATAAATACAATCTAATTATATAGTATATGAAACGATTTGAATATAAAAAATATAGTGAGGAACAACATGGCGAAGGTGTCCTGACTGACATTATCAAAACTGTTGGAAAAAAAGCAGCTGAAAAAACTGCTACAACAATTGGTGAATATACTGGTAAAAAAGCTGGTGACAAAATAATAGAACTTTTAAGCAAGAGAAAGGAAAAACCTAAACTAACCAAAACTAAAAATCCTAAACTTAAAACATTAACCGATTATGAAGTGAATGAAAGACTCAGTCAGATGCTAGGAGGGAAAATAAAACCGCCCTAATTTTATCTAACCTAATTGTATATGTCAAACTATCGTGACTCAAAATTTATTGAACGATATGAAGATATTGTTTTTGAACTTGAGACGGCATTAAATACTGTAGTTGCAAACAATGCTCATCAGAAGAAAACTGGTTATCGATTCGTTGTTGACAACAGCGGTGAGACAACACCATTCGATTGGTTTAATGCTCGTTTAAACGTAGATTTTATTGTAAAGAGACTTGCAGATGGCGCTAATGTAGCCGCCGGTGACGAAGAAAGTTTGGTAAATTCATCTCTTTCTCTTATAAATGCAATAAATGTGAAAATGAATGGTGTTGATGTCTATGAATGTAGAGATGCTAATCAGGCGACAAATATTAAAACCTTGCTTGAATATTCTCAAGGATTTGCTGCATCACAAGGTACTAATGAGTTCTTCTATCTAGATACAAATAGACATGCTGAAAGTAGACCGGCTGAAGATAATTATAATAAAGGATTCGCATCTCGTAAAATGCTGATAAATGGTACTGGTACTGTAAATGCAGAGATACCGTTGAACGGATATGGGGTTTTCAAGAGCTTGTGGAATGAACTTTTGCCTAATTCAAAAATAGAGTTGAACCTAACAATTGAAAGTGATGAAAATTTAGTTTGGCGTGCTGGTGGAGCAAATTGTCGTGTAGTACTTACCAAATTTCAATTAATTGTCCCCCGTATTATCTTCAATGCAGAAGGAAAGTCATTATACATGAGCAAATATCTTGATACGAGAAAATGGACATATCTCAGGGAAATGATTGAAAGAGGAAATTCAACGAGACAACAAATAGCTAATTTTAGAATTTCAACAGGAATAAACAAACCGAGGCATGTTTTCGTTTTAATAATCAATGATGCAAATAATGAATCTCAGACAGCTAATAAATTCTTGTATAACACATTCTCAGTTTCAACTAATCCGAGAACAATGACAAGCTGCCATCTTGAAGTTGGGAATTCAAACGATTATCCAGAAATTCACTACAAGCCATCAACAGAACCATCAAGGGTATTCAGGGATGTTTTGAAGTACGTTGATGCTGTCAATGAATTCAGTGATTCCACTCTCCTTAACAGAGGCAACTTCGGCTCCATATTCCCTTTCATTTATTTTGATCTTACAAAACAAAAACAGGATATAAAAGATGGAATGACTAAACTGACATTCAAATATACATTAAGTGGTGGAACAGCAACAGATTATAGTGTGTACGTATTGGTCCTCTATGAACAGGGTGTTGAAATGAGAAAGACAGATGGAAAATTAGTCTTGAGATCGATGTAATTCTTTATCTACTCTAATAGTATATGACTACTAATCCTTATGGAGTGACGCTTTCACCGAGCCAGAAAAAAAGTCTTGGAAAAGCATTCAAAGAAAATTCATCTTTAACAATTAGATTATCAAACGGATCTGATCCAGTTATATTAACAGAGACGCAGATTGATGAATTGAATAAAGAATTAGAAATAACTTTATCTGAAACACAAATTAGAGAAAATATAGAACGCGGTCCTCTTAGCCTCGATGATTTAAGCATAATTGAATTTAACAATGGAACTGTCACACTGTTGGAAAATAATCCATTCTTTAAAACAAAATAAATATTCTTTAACACTCCCCTCTATCTTAAATATAATTATAGTTTATCTAATCTATTATTATATGACTACTTATCATCCTCATGGTGTTAAACTTTCACAGGGACAGAAAGAAAAGCTTTTAAGAGCAATTAAATCGAACTCAGCTATAACAATGAGATTATCTAATAATGAATTATCCGGTAATGATCAACTCATGTTAACAAAGACACAAATTAAACATTTGATGAAAGCCAAAAAAAATGGAACAGGTGCTGATTTAAAAATATCGAAATCACAAATCAGAAAAGCTGTTGTACACGGAGGTTCTCTTTGGACAAGTCTTTTTTCTCTTGGAACAAAACTATTACCATATGCAACTACAGCTGTATCAAAAGCAGCTCCAGCATTGGCAACAGGTGCTCTTTCAGCTCTTGGGAGTATGGGAATTAATAAACTATTTGGGAAGAAACAAAAAGGAGGTTTTCTTATTCCTAATCAAAACTTATCCCAACTATTGAATTATAAGAATTTATTAAACACGAGACAAATGGCTGATCTGATTAATGTAATGCAGACGGGTTCAGGTGTAAAAATTACTCCCACAAAAGCTCAAACAGGAAAGGGTCTCGGAACAATATTGGCTAGTATTGGAATCCCCCTTGCCATTGAAGCAATTAAGAAATTAACGGGAAAAGGTTTGCATGTTGAAAGTCGCAGACCTAGACGTTCATTACCAGTTCACGTTCCTGATGCTATTGCAATGAATAAAAGTGGTGGGAAACATTTGCAAATGCCGCCACCTGTTGTAGGTACATGGGATAATCCAATTGGAATGGGTGTGAAAAAAAAAAAGAACTTAAAAAAAAAAGACCTCAGGAAAAGGACTTCTGTTAGGCCCCAATTCACCTTTTACCAAAGCAAAAATACCAATTCTCGGAACAATACTATAAAATTCATAAACAAACCATTATCCAACTTTGATTTATTGGATTGGGTGAAACAACTCAACATAAAACATTTTAGAGGAGTATTTTCAAGGGACTCTTTACCGAGACAAATCCAAAAGAAAGAATGTGGAATTGTTAATCTTGACAGCAAAATTGGTCGAGGGACACATTGGGTATGTTATAGGAATATTGATGAGAAATATTGTGAGTATTTTGACTCATTCGGATTAATGATGCCGATTGAAGTACAAAAATATATGACTACAAGTGGAAAGCAACTCGTATACTCTGGAGATGAGATTCAAGAGCGTGATTCAGTCTTGTGTGGTTATTGGATTTTGTATTATCTTCTCGAGCGACAAAAAGGCAGATCGATTCTAAATACAATACATAACTCAAAATTTTCTTGGACTGATAGATCTATTAATCATCAATTTATAATAAACTATTTCAAGAGTATGTAATGTATATATATAATGAGCAAACTTGTTGAAGCCATGATTAATCTAAATGAAAGACAAAGAGAGAGAATGAATAATGCATCACCAAATCAAACTATAAGGATAAAATTGAAAAAAGATTGTCTTGAAGGTTGTGATATCGTCCTTGTGTCTGAGATTACTAGATTAATGATTCAAGATAGAAAAAATAAAAGAGGTTTGATGATAAAAATATTTCCAAAAAATGATATTGAAGAAAGAAATGGTGAATTATATTTAATGTATTGAAAATAATCTAATATAATAATATATGGTAAAATCGTATAGTATTAAACAGAAAAAAGTCACTGAATGTGTACCAGGAAGTGAAAGATATGAAATGACTAAAAATGGTCGAACTATGCTGAAATGTACTTGTGCCGAATGTGGAATCACAAAAACTAAATTCGTCAAGAATCGGGGAAACTGATTGGCCCGTCTGAAGGGGCGGGCTTACTAGATTCAGCCGCAGATATGGCACTTACGGGTTTTCTTCAGCATGGTGTCCCTTTCTTAACAAAGAAGGGGGTTGAAATGGGAAGATATGGGGTTTCAGAATTAATGAGAAACCCAAAGCTACAACAAAAAGCCATCGATTTTGCTCTTGATAAGGCTAAACCGATTATTAGTAAAGTTGGAAAAGAGGGTTTAAATCAACTCTCAACTAAGGTCCGTCCTAATATTCGTTATAAAACAGATAAAAAGGGATTAGATTATGGATCTGGTTTAGCTGATTTTTTTGACCCTAGATTTATATCACAGGGTGTTCTTGTTCCAAAATTTGCCACAAATAAAAAATTCTTGAATGCATTTGGTAAGGCCATTCAAGGGCATCATGGTATTACAGATATTGCTAAAAAAAACAGCTCGTAACTATTATGGGGGTGCTATTGATATTCATAAAGCTATTGGTAAGCTTCCTAAACCAAAATCAGGTTGGACTCCTGGGAATTATAAATATATGGGACAATCCACTCGATCAACAGTTGGAGTATGATAAAAACACAGGTGAGGTCACAAAATGGAATGTTAAACCTTACAATAAGGTGGATGAAATAGCAGCTTACCATGATATTTGTTATGATATGGGAAAAAATAAAGGTGATTGTGATAGAACAATGGTCGAGTCACTCGATCAAATACCATATGGTGAGATGCCAAAATGGGGCCAAACAGCTAGATTCTTGATTAATACAAAACAGAAATTAGGTCTCGGTGTTCCAAAAAACGGAAAAAGCCGTCGAGTGAAGAAAACTGGCAAGAAAAATTAGCAGATGAATTGCATAAAACCATAAAACGCAACTTTACTCGGCGGCGTGTGATTGTAAATAAAATTGATGAAATATGGGCTGCTGATCTTGTTGAAATGCAAAAATTCAGCAAATGGAATAAAGGTTACAAATATCTTCTAATGGTTATCTATGTTTTCAGTAAATATGGTTGGATTGTTCCTCTGAAGGATAAAAAGGGTGAAACTGTAACTGAAGCATTTCAAACAATATTCAGAGATAGAAAACCACAATATCTATGGGTTGATAAAGGTAAAGAGTTTTACAACAAACACTTGAAGGACTTGCTAGAGAAAAATTGGATACATATTTACTCCACTGAAAATGAAGAAAAGTCCTCTGTGGTTGAAAGATGGAATCGAACAATCAAATCCAAAATGTGGAAGCAGTTCACTGTCCAAGGCAACACACAGTACATAGACATATTACCTAAAATATTAAAACAGTACAACAATACAAAACATTCAAGCACAAAGATGACACCCACAGAGGCTTCGAAGAAAAAGAATGAAGGAATAGTGTATTTTAATCAGGATTTTATTCACTTTTATTATCATCCAAAAAACAAGAAGCTGAAAAATTTAAACATTGGGTTACATCAAAAGTATTACCATCAATCAGAAAACAAGGATATTATAAACGGTTCAATGATAGGAACAATAATATGCTTTTGATTGAAAATGAAAATGATTTGCACACTAAGATTATATCATTCATCAGAAAAAAATATGAAGATGCTTTAATGATTGCTGGTCTTGGTGAAAATCAAATAAGCTCTGATATGAGAATTAAAAGTCACAATAAGGGGTACATGTCCGGACAATGTGATCTGATGATAATGAATCCCACTAGAAAACACAATGCTTTGTGTCTTGAATTTAAAAGTCCAACAGGTGTGTTCCAAGTGTCGGAAAAACAAACAAATATGAAACAGTTGTATGAAAAAAATAAATGTAAATACATCATGAGTAATTGTTTTGAAGATTTAATTTACGAAATAACCAAACATATGGAAGAAAGCAAATCATATTTATCACGTAGAGGGAAAAACTAACTTTATCTAACCTATAATATATGACCCCCAAACCTGATCCTGAATATGATAGTGAATATGAATCTGAATCAGAAAGTGAATCAGAAAGTGAATATGACCCAGCTTATGATTCTTATGAATATACAGATTCTGACGAAGAATAATATGAAAGTGATTCTTCAACTTTTTCTCACTTCTAAACCATAACTTCTGATACCATTAACTTTATCTAACCTATATATAATAAAGAGGTCAGTATTTTTATATAATACTGTTTTTGCTATTTGGTAGCCAAAAATATTTATTGTTTCTGGCTATTATAATGTCCATAAGCTAAACTTTCTATGCCATTTTTCAGAATATATCTTTTATCGTCGAAACAGCTGAGAGAAACTTTATTTATCTCATAAGATCCTATTTGATGGTTTACACTACTGATAGTCTTCATCGCATGTCTCATCTGATTATTCTCAAACAAAACATCTTTGTAGTTATCGTGTGTTATATCTTTTTTTGATAACGCTTTTCTTTATTCCTTTAGCAGTTTTCCCGCCTTTAGCATTATTTTTAATATAACTTTACATTTTAGATCTTAATTCAACGAATTCCACAATTGGAACACCAGCAGCTTCATCCTTGAATTTTCCGATCACTTTTTTGTATGTTTTATCGAAGAACTGATTGTCTTCAGGATAGTCACTGTTATCGAATTTGTATTTATCATTCCAAAAGTCTCGATACACATCATCAGCTTCAATCTCGTAAGTTAAGCTATCCGTGTCTGTGAATAATAACTTAGCTTTATCTCCATACTTCTTTTTAATGTAGTTGTAGTGAAAATCATACATCAGAGTTTTGCTTAAATCAAGAATACACATTCCCACATATGCTGGCCTGTTAAGGGTGAGTGTTTCTTTGATCTTGTGAACTGCAACGAGATTTTCATTGAATATTTTACTGCTGACGAATGTTGGTTTAGATGTCATTTTCAACAATTTTTTTTCATCAGTGACTAATCTAACATCTACTCGCTTTCTGATGTTTTCCATCGTTTTTCCGAAGACAGAATTATTCATCAGTTTGAAAAAGTCTTTTTCAAATGCGTTTTTAGCATTAGTTCTTTTCTGAGTGTTGAAATCAATGTATTGTTTCAACTAAGGAGACTGATTGAATCTAATACTCTATAAACTTTTGTAACTTTCAATCCAAGATCCATATACAGTTGAAGATTTCTGTAATGAAGAACATACTTCTCCTTATTTTTCAAAGTTGGGATGAGCTTATGAACTAAGCCAGTTGATATATTATATTTATTTGCAATATTTTTGCAATATTCTGATAGCATACTTTCAGATACTTTAATCTTTTCCGGTCCAAGTGGGTAATCATTGTGCAAATCATGTAATTCTTCTGGATACTCAAGATCAACTTCAAGTATCAAACCCTTGTTGCTATCTTCTTTGTACTTAGCTAGGTCCAACTTGTTAATCTGTTTTTCAGTCAACCATCTGAATCCTCCTGTTGGAAGATACTGTGACATAGCCCAACCATACAAATTATTGGCATCAAGATACATGATGTATTTTGATGACTCCTTTTCATTGTAATTTTTCATGTACTTGTTGTTTGCTTTTCCATATCGATTGGAAATATAGCTGATTCCGCCACGCATACCCTTTTCAATGAACTGGAACATATCAATATCAACCATAAGCTCTAATTTACTGCCGGTCATTTTTAACATAGAATCCCAACTTAAACCAGGAGACGTGAAATAATGACAAGGGTCTAACTTGTAGTATTCTAGACAAGTTTTCCTAAAGTTTTCAAAGACATCAGCTAACAGAAGAATATCAGATTTAAGGTATAAGTCACGGTATTCACCCATATTTTT
The DNA here is from genome assembly GCA_016490735.1 of Pachyseris speciosa. Lineage (NCBI taxonomy): Eukaryota > Metazoa > Cnidaria > Anthozoa > Scleractinia > Pachyseridae > Pachyseris > Pachyseris speciosa. The sequence continues at coordinate 8,980 of JAEMWC010002255.1, read as the reverse complement.
TAATTTGAATGTATTCCAAACATTTTGAGCATGTTGGTAATCAATGTCGGAAATATGCTGATCATTCAATATGCTGTAAAACTCTTCTTTTAATGGCAGCTTTTCATTAAACTTATCAAATGAATCCAGAAAGTCATACGGATATACACCTTTTTGTTTCATTAGCTTTAGTTTTTCATCTTTAAACACTTGAGATGTATATTTGAAGGCAACATCGGGGAGATTACTGACTAGTTTTTCCAAACTGGAGCTCATAAATTGGAAACTAAACTTTCTTATTTTTGTAAGTATGCTTTTTAACTATTTCACCAATCTCTTGCATAATGAAATGTGAATCATAACCTCTTAGATTATGAAATATTACTGGAATCTTATCAGTTATTTTAAAGTTTAGATTACAATCTTGGTGAGCTGATCCTCTGTATTTTCCAGTTATATGACAGTGATCTCTGACTCTAACATCAGTTTTTTTGTATTCTTTTTCACATATATGACATCTGTTAGCTTTTTGAAATTCTTCTTCATTTTCTTCCGTCATTCTTAATGGTTTGTTGAATTCTTTTTTCATAACCTTCTTACAATATTTAACTTCCTCCAACATAGCTTCCATAAATTTATAAACAGCTTTTTCTCCTCTATATTTTTTCAGTGATTTGGTGTATTTGTCATCATAACAGCAAACAACTTTGTACCCATAACCACAGTCTATGTGTTTTTGATAAGCTTCAGTGTATGATTTATCATTATTAGGTTGGCAACCAGACACCTTTTTTGTGATAGCTTCAAAATCAGCATATATTACAAATGGCACTGGCAGTTGTTTATGGAAATTATTGAATTTCAATATGTTATCACCTTTTGCTGGCATTTTAATTGCCTGAGTTCCATTTATTTGGATTCAGTTTTCTTTATGATCTGTTAAGACCCTTTCAGAGCTAAAACACTGCAAACAATGCATACAAAAGTGTTTTCTTTCATTGTGCTTCGTTGTATTGCGCATGAATCTGTTGAAATCTTTGATTAAAATGTAGTGTTTGTTTTCATTTTCTGTAATCAATAGAAGATTCAAACAGTCTTCATACTTTTCTTTTGAAACATAAATATGATATGGTTGTTTGTTTTCATAACCAAATACATTAATATTAATCATATTTTGCTTTTCAATTTTATTGTATTGTATGACTGCAACTGGAAATTCAATTCCAGAATAATCTAACATATTAATATATTGCTTATCAGATTTTTTAATTCTCTGAGGGTTCTTCTCTTGTGGATTCAAGTGTCTGATATGACACCATCTGAAGCATTCATTGTCATCATTCTTCATGTTAATCAATCCCTTCATATTATTTCTTAATTCTTGTGGTAGTTTAATATATGAAGAGCCTTTCATTGGCTGATATATCACAACATTGAGATAATGTCCGTCAATAGATTGCACAACCCATCGAGATCCCTCTGAAATCCAAACTGCAATCCTATTTAATATATTTTGTTCTGTTAATTCTAGTGATTTAGTAATCTCTAGATCATTTATTATTGTTTGAGCTGGACTGTTGAAATAGGCGGTAGTATATACAATTTCCTCATCTAACCTTTTGGAGAATGTCATCTTCAGTGTTTCAACAAATTTCAGTCCTTTCACGGGTTTAAGCACGTTTGCTATATGGTGTGCAGCGGCTATTCTCGTAGTTTGTAGTTGTATAAGTGGGTCTTTGTTATTTTTGATGCTGATTTCATATGATTTTGTATAACCTTTTAGAGCTTTGTCTTTTTGCTCTATTTTTATTCTAGGTAATGGAACTGGTTTTTTAACTATTTGTTTTTTCATTCTTGGGGCTGGAATAGGTCTATCCATAAATTCTGATGGTGGAAGAATAATATTATCTTCATAATCTTGAACCATTTGTTTTACACTCTTACGTGGTGCTGGAATTGGCTTCTCAATTTGTTTTTTCATTCTCGGAGCCGGAATTGGCTTCTGTTTTTTGATACCATCGGCGAGACTCACTAATTGCTTCATCTCATTAACATCCATTTGGCTTAAGCTTGCTAATAACTTCTTGAATAAACTGTTTCGATTTTCCATCTTATTATTATTATTATTATTAGTGTAGATAATATTCTTATCAAGACCGAGAACCATCTGGCGCGACTCAGTCTCATTTTCTTTTTGGCGATTAACCTGATTAACATTTTTCATATTTTTCATTCTGTACAATTTATATAAGTCATTTGTCTTTAAGTCATTTTGGCTTTGACCTTTTCCAAGGGCCCGGGATCCTACAATTTTTCCCATATTATTATAAAGTGATATATCTTTAAGTGTTTTCATCTATATTATTAAAATAGAAAATAAAATTTGAAAGTGCGTTTAAAATGATATTGAGAATATTAATTGTGTAATAAATATTGTTTTTAAACGTTACTCGGTGAATACTATTGATTAATACCCTTTATTGCTAAAACTATTGAAAATAGCCGTTTCTCGGTTAATACTATTAATTAATACCCTTTATTGCTAAAACTATTGAAATTAGCCGTTTCTCAGGGAATACGGTTTAAATAACAAACTTTAGCATAAACTTTTTAAGTGAAAATTGTCAGTAAATTTTACTTTAAGAATTTATAATCATACGACCGTCTCATGATCTGAAACAATAACTATTAGCGATGACTCATTTAACAGGGGGTTTCCCTGTTTTTCCGAGAATGTCACGCTTGGTGATTTTTCCGAGAAAGTCACGCATTTTAAAAAATATATAGATTGTCAAACTTTGGTGAGCCATCAAATGGAAAAGTAGTACTTGTGTGCTAGCTCACCATAAACTTTTTAAGTAAAAATTGTCAGTAAATTTTACTTTAAGAATTTATAATTGGTTAGCCATTTTTGGTTAATATTCTCCTACCCAAACCATTATCTCATGGCATTAAAAACAGATTTACCATAAAAGGTGAGTAGTATAGGAGTGGTGTGCTAGATCACCCAACTCCTATACTACTAACGTTTGGAATGGATACTTGGAAATTGCAGCTAAATTTTATTGATTTCTATTTTAATTTTACAAAACGACCGGAATTAAGTTGATGTGACAACACTTGATCATTTTCCATATAAGGTCAAACCTACGGTATAATGATAACCGAGATTTAGTGTGCCAATCGGAAAGCTAGAAATGCACTATCCGAGGTTGGTAATTTAATAATCAACAATATTTACTGAGCCTGAGGAGAAAAATTGTCTTAGTATAAGTTAGGTGATTTAGGATGAGTTGTTAAAGCACACCTGAAAATGTGTTAGGTTCACCCCTGAGAAAATATTGGAAATATTAAATAAATTATGCACTAAAATAGCCAAGGTGTGTTGCCATTAAAGGTGTGTTATGAAAGCTCTGGCAGATTTCTACAGTTGAAGAACATTTGCATCTCATTAATTTGTGGTGTGTTCAAACTGATCTTAAGGTGTGTTATTAATAAACACAGAGGGTGTGTAATTATTACACACCTGTGTTTTCTTACACGCATTGGTGTGTGTTTCTTTAAACCGTGAAATAGCACAGTGAAAAGGTGTGTCACCACTACACACCTTGATGTGTTAGGAAACTTACAAGGTGTGCTAGCGAAACACACCTTATTTAAGAGTGTAGCGTAAGGTTTGCTAACCAATCACAGAGCGAAGGAAAACGAAACCAAAGCAAATGAGGATCAGGCACTTTTGACACTCAAATGAAAACCAGTCTTTGACATCACATGGGTTTTTATTTATTGCAGGTTTATAGTCCTTATACAAACCTTCTTGAACAATCTGCCCGTATGTTAAGCCGACCACTCTTTTTCTCTCTGAGCCTGCTGTCTTCCCTAACATCACTGCACCTTGGACAACAGCGACGCTGGCTTCAACTGGAGCTGTCACAGAGACCTACCAGAAAATGCGTTTTTAATTTCCTCTCTGAGATGAGGCGACTCCGCGAAGCACCAACCAGGAGCATTGTATCGATGTGTGAAAACCGTGGTTTACTCAACACAGCCTCACCTAAAAAATTTTTTTATTGCTTCTCCTATAGGCTGGAATAGCCTTCTCATAACTCGAACACTCATGCAGAGCCTCCATAATTGTCGATGCGAATTTCTCCTTCAGCGAATCGCTTCAAAGGCGGATAACGAAAATCATTCACCCAGGAACGAAACTGCCAGGTAACTGGATCTTGGTTTCCTCGTGCTGAAAGCAGCATTTCTGCGTCTCAAAATCTTGCATTATCTTGAGCCAATCATGCGGAACAGTTGGCGGTAGTCGTGCATTTTTTTGTGTCCCAAACAGGTCATTCAAAGTGTTCTTGAACTGACAGCCTACGACTGCCCATCTGGAAACTCGACAGTGTTCTTGTAGACCATAAGCCTCTCACCATCTTCTTGGTTCTTGAACACGACCTGGAAAACAGCGTCCTGGAAAAATTACGACAAGATGGTAATATGTCGTAAGCTTAATTGTATTCTATACATGGCGAAGTTAATCCACTGAAGAAGGCCAAATCTCTACACATGCATATGCACCTTTCTTGAGACATTTTCCAAATTTTTTCCTGTAAAAACAATTTTAATGAAAGCCGGGTGAATTCCCAAATTACCTCCCTCGGATAATCCCAATTATTATTCTATACATTTCAACACATTCAAGATATGGTCATGAATGCACTTAATATTTGTTGTGCAAACAAAACAGATATCCTGAGACATACGTATTTTCGTGTGTTGGGGAGAAAGATGGCGGCCTTTCCATCTTTCAGTATCAGGCGATATTTCGCGCAATTTTGCAGGACATTTATTAAACGCAACAGTTTATATATAGGGGTACAAAGGTGTGTTAATTGCTCTTTGATGATCTTGTTCCCTTTTCGCTAAACGGATTGCTTACTTTAGTTCCAACATATACTTCTGTAACAGCTGGTGAATAAATTACTTCCAACATCAGCCAGTACGTATTGTGTATCAGGTTTGTCCACTGCTCCAGTTCCCTGGGCCCAATCAGTTCTGTCGTTGCACAATAAAAGGCAGCGGCTTCAGCATCAAATACAATTAGCACTTGACCAGGGTTGTTACGTGACCCAATACCAGCCTATTGGTAAAGAACCGCTTCATCAACAAATACACAACTACTGCAGCAGTAGTTTTAGAGAGAAACCACGATTCTCTTTTCTAGGGCTAAACTATTTTCATTTTTGATTCCCAACATCTAACTTCCTACAATTGTACCACAGTTGCCTAAGCACGGAATTATTCCTCTGGTTTCAACTATATTTTAATCACACATTTCATCTTTTGTAGACAAGAGGGCAAGAAATATAAAAGGGATTATACGGACTCTCATGAATTTCCACAAGATCAACCAATGTAATTTGTGACAATAAGTCACAAACGGTTTCCTAAGATTTTATCTACGCTAAAACCTCACGTTGCAAACAAAATAACTGTTTAGCTAAGTTACTAAAATCCACCTTTTAGTCTGAAAATTACCCGTTAAAAGCAAAACATCCGAATTCAAAGTTTTTTTTGAAATTCTTTGGTTTTCTTAACGTGTGTTTGATTTGCTATAGGCAAATGATGACTGTGAAGATGAAGATGATCAAGATGATGACGTTTAACGATGACGAGGAAATGATGCTCATAATAACGATGATTCTGATGATGATGATAAGGACGATGATGATGATGATGATGATTAGAAGAGCTTCATTGTTGGCTGCCCCATTGAATCGCTTCTTCTCGTTTTTATTATTCTCGCTCTCTTTCAATTGAAACGCATATAAGCAAGAATCACAATTAAAGGCAAGTTATCGAGCGCAGCTAATGGACTTAATGAGGATGGTTGATGTCAATAAAAACTCGGGAATTCTGACCATCAATGGACAATTTCATCTCGCTGTTCTACGTGTTCATAAGCAAAGCGCAAATGCACAAACAACAACAACAACAAAGGAAGAATAACGTGGCCTCACCTGATAAGCAGCCTCTCTCATGAACTGTTTTGCTGATGGCGTCCATATTGCGGGCACATTTAATACCCACTGAATATCTTCCACTTTATAACGCTCATCTCCAGTCTGCTCTCGAACAAATGTAACCGCTTCTTGTTTGAGAAACTCGATGCAAAGAGCAAACACCTTGATGGCTTCGACAAATATTCCATTGGATGCTTCAATCTTGCTATTTAAGTCCAAAACCTGACGTAGCTGGAAAGAAAAATGAATGAAAAGGCAACTAAAAGAAACAGAGCTGTTAATTGGAAGAAAAGATGGCATTGCTTTTAAGCAATGCCGTATCAGTATTCAATGAGTGCTTCAAACAAATCGTGTTTAAACACACGATTTGTTTGAAGCACTCATTGAATACTAATCTGGATGAAAAAAATAAACGTAGGATTCCTTGGCTTTGATTTAAAGGAATCATGGCACCCAACGAGAACATTTAGGAAAAGGGCTTAGGGGAAGGAATATCATTCATTCCCTGAATTTAAGAGCTGAGGTTGGCTTTTCGAAAGTGCTAGCTCAGTGACCTAATATTTCGCCCTTCCAAAGTCATATTTGCCCCTCCGAGGACCCGAGTCATTCTCCTTAATTTAAAATGAATTTCCTAGGCACTTATGGTCTTCCGATGAGATTTTCTACCAAAACAAATGGCTGGGTGACGGAATCAGGAATACTGTTAAAGGTTCCTTGTGAGCTTAAGTTTGGGACAGACTATAAGCCAGGGTGGAGAGGTTAAAAATTACCAATGTTATTATTATATCCAACGTACAGAAGCATGTTTGGCTGATTTAAAGGATTGCTTTGTGATTCCTTGTTGCCGTCAGTGCCGCTTAAGTTTCCAGTGGTGAGAGTATTAAAATAATCAACTATGGACGCACAGCAATGTTACAAAACTGGTTCTAGCGTTGGAGGCAAAAAGGACCTGTTTTGTTACGAACTTATGTCAGCATCCGTAAATGTTCCAGTGCAATACTTTCAAAATATTTATCTATTAGTTTTAGGTGCAGCTATGTTAATTTTAACTATTATACGTGCTATATATTATCTGTCATCATCCTCATCATCACCACCACCACCATCATCATCAAGAATTTATGATGATGATTATGATGATGATTGATGATGATGATTTAGATATGTGGCCGCACCTCATCTTCACTCAAGCCTATCTTGAAATTCTCAAAAAACAAGAATTCGTTGCTCGTGGGGTAGACATCCTTTAGATAAGTGAACTTCTCTATGGCTTGATACCCAAATGAGTCAAATGATTGGTCTGGAGTAAGCAGCATGTATGTTGGTGTCTTCTTTGTTCCATGACCCAGTTGATTCACCCAGTCTTTGTTCACCAAAATCGACTCTTCACCTTCCTCGTTATTTACAGAAAATGAAAATCCGCTGTAGGCTGTCCCCAGATCGATTGCAACAGTGGCAAGGAAAGGTATGTCTTCGCGGCCAAAAAGAACGTTTCTGAAATTTACTAGTACATTTCGTAGACCTAGCGTAAAGAAAAGAAACTGATTATTGATAAACGTCGCTGTACAGGACCGAAGGGCGCAACAGGATACCCAATGCGAAAACAGAAAGGACTGCGAGGAACTGCTGTTTTAATTTTTGTGTCAATGCTGAGAGTGTTTTTTTCATGCTCAAAAATGCAAAAACGTTATTAAGAGACCAGCCACTTTCGCTTCTTCCTAAAATTTCTCCTAATTATGCACTGAAATCAGTATAGTCTGCCATAAACCATGATAAACGGTACAATCCGCACTAATAGGACTTACGGTATGGGGACTCCCTTGACCGATTCAATGTCGCGTTTTCCCTGTGGTTTAATGCCGTGAGAATATCAAATACAGAGACTCGCTACCGAATTAATCGTGCCTTTACCTGAAGGAAAGCCATGATGGAAATTCAGCTACTGAAACTGTAAACAAAAGACTTCCATTTTTCGAAGCTCTTCAGACGTTCGATGGTGGACGGAAGTATCAGAAGTGTTCCGGTATGCTGTATTGGCGATTTAACAGTTTAACTTGTAATGTTATAACAGTGAGAAGAACAAGCATTATGAATATCACCTGTTAATGCGTAGCCATTTGTTGGGATCTCCAAAGGCAAAAACAATCAAGAAACTGAAAGACCACCGCTTGATCACTCTTTCATCAAAATTTAGTGAAAAGTAATGGAATTTCCGGGAAAAGAAGACACGTTTCCTTTTACATGTTGTACTAAAACTGTACCTCTCAATTTCATGATCCATTTCCTTATCCTTGTATAAAGTCCCAAAAACTCAGTTAGTGTTTAAAAGTATTGTCTGAGTTAATATTTGTCGCAGTTGTTTTTCTTCAACTTGGCTAATCACTGCGATAACAAATTGCACGACGACTTCCGGTTTTCCGCCGGAATAAAAGCCATAAGTATTACACGATCCAGACGCTTAAAAACAGGGAATATATTTAAAATACTGCAAAAAAAGCAGGAAAATATCTACCTAAAAACTTGGTCTATCAATGCTAGCAAAACCGTTGCAAGAGGACTTCCGTTGTGGGAATAGCCATGTAGTTTCACTTTCTGAGCTGTTCAGTTTAAACAGTGTAAAGCTAGATTGAAGAGTTTTCTGAAGTTTTTTAACGACCCTAAGCTATCAAATTCATGGTTTCTCCATTTTTTCTTTTACTAGATGCATCATTGTAGCAACATAGGGAGACTGAGACTCTTTAACTACTGGGAATTAAAAGAGTGAAAGTCTTCCTGCATGGATGCTGTCTTCACAGTTTCACTTTAGACGCGTACAATTTATACCTGGATAAACAGTTTCTCTCGTAGGGTACTTTTACAAAAGAGAAAGAAAAATATCTGAAATATTACCTGTTAGAATAAAAGCCATATTTTTTTCTGGAATCTCGGCAGACAACTGATAAAATTAATCAAGCAAGTGAAGTCGGATAGCCGCTACCTGGGTC
>JAEMWC010002254.1:42500-48833 GCA_016490735.1 Pachyseris speciosa | reverse complement strand
CACTGACTTCTATCAAGTAAGTTACCTGCCACACTCCCTGCGATAAGGTGCTTCTCAGCTCCCAAAGGTTTATCACTGTCCTTCTGCATCCATGCTTTTAAAACGTTATAACTGCATGATGAAAGAAAGTAAAATTTGAACACCAGAAGAATCATAATGCTAGAAACACACTCTTGAAATCAGTGGCACGAATAATCAAATCTGGAATCTACAATGTGTCTTTGCAACCCATAACTAAACAACTGTGCACAAAATGCATTGATGATACCAAAGATGCTGATTCAATAAACAAGCACCTCTTTTTTTCCAATGCAAAATACAGGCTTTATTTAAACATGAAGTACGTAACACCACACTACAATAACAAACATTATCATTCAATACATTTTTCCCTTCCTTTTCATTGGTCCAGAGCCCATCATGTGACCTACAAATAACTGCCTACAAATAATGGTCTACTAGTGCGCATTACCATCCAACTCTGATTTTGCTGCAAATAATATTCTGCTCGTGTGTACTGTAGTTTGTGTCCAGGCATCAATGCTCTTCAAATTCAGTGAAAAATGGCGGATGTTTCACGCTTCCCGAAAGTAATTATGAAAAAGAAGCTCGGTGATCGAATGATAAAACTATTATTGAACTCAGTTTTCACAAAATATTTTGATTTGCCAGTGTCTCACAGAGCAATTATATTAAATACATGTAGCTAAAAACATTAGAAAGAAAAAGAAACAAAAGTCAAGCATGCAAACAAACAGGAAGTGACTACCGGTAAGTTAGCAAGCATCTCTTACAAGTTCTTTTACATTTGTAACAGAAAAAAAAAATCACATTCTTTGTTTTTATATACATCAATCCATGTTAATTTTACTCCAACAAGCACCTACCAGATAACTCACTGTCCACAGCCAAATGGTCAAAAAACAAGTATTACAATGTAAATTTCACTGATATTTTTAACCAAAAACTCAGTTGAGAGAGCATATAAAAGACAAATCTAGATAATGGTCACACTTCATCCTTTAACAAACACACTTCAAGCATTTATGAGATTATCACAATCTAATGCAGAACTCACCTGAAAAAGTAAAGACCCCAAGCTGATCCATTACCCCAGACATTTGGTGTCACACCCTTCAACGAATTCAAAATTGCCTACTGAAACATTTTACCCAATGCAGGTAACACAGATTTACACTATAAAATGTACTTCACCAATTATTGCATCTTTTATTCAATTTTATATATTGTACAAAATACAATTTATAATAAATATTTATTTCTCTGTTGAAAAATAACTAACTTAAAGATAAATATTACACACATTTTGATTCAAATTTTGGTAAAAACCCTACTGTTTATTATACACTGTGCTGATAAATTCACATAAAACATTTCAATTAATAAAAGTAAAAAATATATGCCTCAACTGTATTTCTCTTCAGTTTGTTGGAGAACCAAACATTGTCCAAATAATATTTTTTGCCTTTTAAACAAAACATTGAGATCTATTTCTTGTCACAGATTTGAAATGGGCACCGCCTGCGGCCCATGAGACCTCCAGTGTAACCTTAACTACTTAAAAGGCAGGGTTTTAGAGATCCAGATGTGGGGGATGGGATCAAGCATCATTGTAGTTTGAACATGGTACCTGGCTTCGAAGAGATCAAAACCAGTCAAAAAATAACAGTTTTTTAAAGGGTGCTGGACCAATCACCATTAAGGCACACCAACCCCAAATTATTTTTTCATCTAACTGAGCCAGCAGGGGCACAGGTCTATTCCCCAGTTGATGCCATAAACTGTTTTGCATTCATGTTTACAAAGGCTTACATGTACCACAATGCAAAACAGTTTGTGACATCATACCAGGAATTGACCCTGATTCTCCTTAAACCTGGTTTTCACTAGCGACTCTAGCACAAGCGCAAGCATGAGCGCAAGCATAAGTAGCTTATGCCAAGTGAAAACAAACACTATGCAAGTGAATGCAACCATAAGCGCAAGCAAAGGAAAAGGAAAAAATTTTGATCCTTTGCGCTTGTGCTTGCACTTATGCTTATGCTTGCGTTAAGCCCATTTTCACAGTGAAATAAGCACTCTTGTGCTTGCATCGTTAGTGAAAACCAGGATTTACTTAAGCTTGGTCATGTGCCAAATTGGCTAGATTTTGTAACTTTTACAGCCCATAAAAAGTAAGATTTGGTTTTTAAAAGGAAGCAAAAAGGCGCAGTGCAAAGATTTATTTTAGCATAAAAATATTTGGGGTTAGGGGCACTTTCAAAACCGTTAATCAATGAATACCCTGAAAAGGATGAGCTAACCTGATATAACCCCTTTAAACCGTCCGCTCTCACAATTGATCGCACAGCATCGACAAGTCCTCTGTATGCTGGTACTTTCCCACTCCCGTCATTCACTAGTAAACAATTAACAATCATATACAATGCAGTTCACTAACTGATCAACTGATTCAAAAGCAATGGCAATGACTGGTAAACTTCAGACTTAAAAATAATCCTGAGTGTCAGGTTGACTTCCAGAACCAATGCACTACAGATTAATAAAACCAACGTGTTTTGATTTTGACAGAGATGAAGTTCTTTACACCCACAAGCAATTTTTCTTTGATTAGTTACTTAATTGACAAGCTGTCAATGTAGTGTTAAATGTCAGTGGGGTGTTTTTCAACATTGTGGGATTTGCGGGCAAGTGTTTTCTCCTCTCCTCCTCTCCTGATTTTGCTCTCATCCCAGTTTCACCACAGTCAAAGAACAAAAACAGTGTAAAAAGCTTTCTATGCAGGCTAATTGATCACTTTTTACTGGTTGTGTATGCTTTATTGGTACGGGTTGCTAAAGGATCAAACAAAGTCATTTGTTCCAAGCCACTTACATGAAATGTTGGATGAACATGTTTGACGTAGATCGAACAGGAAAAATTTTTTTCAATCCAAAGTCAAGGGAGGCAAGTGAATGGTCTAAATGTTCTTTGAACATCACGTTGGACGAAATTGTTTGATCATTCAGCTGGGGCTTTAGTCAAATGGCCATAGGTGTGTTGCAAGTAAAATTGGTCAATTTGCCCATTTATTAAAATGTTTGTCTGTAGTCAATGTCCTTAATAAGTCATTTTTTGTGAGGTTCAGGAGTTGGGAAAAGGAAATAAATTAATAAAATTAAATTATTGGGAGCAACTACAAAATACAAGGCCACTTTGGTCCACCTCGTTTATGTGTGTCAAGGCTTTTGTAGAATGAAGCATAAAACAATGGACACTATTGTTATTCAATGGTATGTAAATAAGTGGCCATGTATTCTGTAGTTTAGCCAATTACTGGCATTCACGTTGTTCGCTCTTTAGTGTGTATTACATACATATATACAATTGATACATTTTTACGAGGCAGCACTCAATAGTCATGTACTGAACTGTTTTGTGTGCAATTGGATCTGAGATATGCAGCATTAATTCATTTCCTTCTTTCAACTTTTTATGGGTCCCTGTGGTGGTGCATATGTGAAAATCGAGAACTGTAGACAATTGTTCTTTCAATGAGCTGAATGAGGTATCGACCGAGACATTGTATAAAATACTGGATGAATTGAAAGCTGCAGCAGTAACTGCAGAATACCCTGCCATTTCAAAGGTGCACCCGTGGAATGAGCAGATACATGGATACGTAGTGTCGAAGACCACCCCACAATACCCTGCCATTTCTGGAGATTAGTTGTATTAAAAAGGAGGATGACCAAAAAACGAGGAGTAAATAGGTAGATTTTCTGTTGTGCCGCGCTCTTGTTTCGACTCATGGCTTAAAGAACGAGCCATATTACGTATGTATCACGCTTGTTTCGACGCATGGCTGAAAGAACGAGGTAAATTACTTCTTTTGCGCTCTTGTTTCGACTCATTGCTTGTAGCGCGCTTGTGTCAGGAATGCATAATTAATTTATATTGACTGCGCATCCCCGTATCCGCGTATCCACTCGGAAGATAGGCTTTCTCTTAAACCGCCACAGCGTCTGTATCCGCGTATCCAGCCTTTTCTGGGGTATAGCTTCGAAGTGGCAGGGTATTCTGCAGTTACGCCAAGCAATGAAAGCTACTTGAGGCACCTCACCTTGAAGCCTTATTTTTATCAAGTCCAGCGGATGCAGAACAAGGGTCGACGTAACACCTCCAGAAACTCCGGCCACAAGGTGTTCGTAGCGAATAAAACGAATTATTGACGAGCTCTCGGGCGCTGGCGGCCGCTCAGGAATGGCCTGACGTTCGCTCATGGAAAGATAAAATTTTGACTCAAAAGCGATTTGACCGAGCAAAAAACGCCATGTTTTTGAATTTCATCATCCACCACTGGCGTCGGCCATTTTGAACTAGCTCTTATCACCAGCCCTCCTCGGATTGGAAAACAATGACTCGATCCAACTCTCCACCGAGCAGCAGTTGGTGTACGTACCGTGCTCCCCCTTCTCTATTACCCCCTCTCTAATAAGCCCACCGTTTGGAAGTCGTTTTTTGTAATAAGCCCCCCCCACCCTCCCACCTCTCTCTAATAAGCGCCCCTCCCCCTTTTGGGACTGAGATGTTGTAATTAGTCGCTCCTATCCTTCTTGCGAAATCAACTTCATGTGGCCCAATTGGTTTGTTTTTAAACAGATATACACTCAAACACGTAATACTTTTTGCTGCTCTTTATTAGGTAATAAAATTTCACTGTAGTTGTTTGAGTTTTGTACAAAAACTGTTTTAAGACGAAAACAGGGTGTTTAGAATTGAAATAAGCCCCCCCCCCCCCCCCACCCTTCTCTACTACGCCTGCCTCTCTAATAAGCCCCCCGGTGGATTAATAGAGCTTTTACGGTATATTTGGGTTGGAGGCAGGTTTGCATCGTTTATTACTCGGGCTTTCTGTTGAATGGCCCGTGTAATAAACTTCTTTCCCGTTGCCACGACTTTCGTTCGATTCAACAACAAACAGAGCTGAGAATATCTTGGTATTCAGTTGCATTACCCCTGAATCTAGACAGAGACTCAATCCGTAAGGCCAGGAAAGCCTTTTTTTTTCAAAAGGCAGAACAACTGATCCTGAAAGTCTTAACGTCGGCGAAGAAACACATTAGTTAATTTTTGTTATTAAGTTTATCAACTTTTTATTCTAGTATTTTATTTTACACTGTCAATCATTTTAGTTTTACGTGTTTCTGGTATATTACTACATAAACACCCCTTCCAATGTAAATTCTCATTGTAGCTGAAGAAGGCTGGTTTGGCCAGCCGAAATATAGTACACAAAATTTAAGACCATTCTTCGTTGTATCGGCCCTTGCTTTTTTATTCTTTCCCGAATCTATCCTCCCACGCAGTCGTTTTTAGGGCTACCCTGAATCGAAATAGCTCGTTGATTGGTCCGTTGTCCTGCCGGCAACAATTTAAAGCCACTAGGAAAGCTAATTGTTGGGGAAACGTATTTCAACATCTTTCCGTTCGTCTACTTCCCAAGAAGCCTGAATAATTAAAACAACATCAATCTCCGAGCTAACAGCATTTGATAAGTTCATGGGTACATGCAACTTCTCATCAACTCTTTTTTTCTAACAAGCAGTCCGAGAGGAGAAAATTGGAGAGACTGCAAGAACGTGCTCTGAGAGTAATTTACAATTGCAGGACAGATACTTTCGAAGACCTTCTACGCCGTGCAAAGTTGCCTTTTCTCACAATAGGAGGCTTCAAGAGATTGTAATTTTAATGTACAAAGTTAGAAATGGCTTGGCGATAACACGCAAAAATCGTCCTGTGTACTTGCAGAGGTTTCTCGCCAGCAGAGACCTCTGCTAGCAAGGAAATTGTTTGTCGGCTAGTCACCCAACGTTATGTTTGTCAAACGCATTGTTCAGGAAAATGTTTGAACGTTTGTTTAGTTGGAGCTTTAGTATTACTTGTGTTTTGCATGAAGAGCACAATTTCAGCAACTTCTGAAAACACAAGTATGGTGGCCGAGAACTGCCATAAGGATTTTTGGTGTTTTTTTTATCTTTTTCTTTTATATTTTATTTTATTTTACTTATTTGTTTATTTCATTTCATTCGTTTGATTTGATTTGATTTCATTTTCAAAAACAATTTTTTTTCGTGAAAATGAAATTAAAGCAAATAAAAACGCTTTGTCTAAAATGAAATTAAAATGAAAGTAAAGTCAAATTGAAAACAAATTAAATTAAAAGCAAATGAAAAATTTATCACCGTGGCCTAAAACTGCCATAGACCAAGATGCCTTGGGGGCGGCTTGTGCTTCCAAGATGGCGGCGGCAAGGATAAGGAAGGATTCTTG